>JAPEVW010000076.1:608861-708861 GCA_027921565.1 Artemia sinica
AGTTGAAAGGATTGGCATTACTGCACCAGTTGTCAGCAGAAGATAGGTATAACCTTTGGTGTAACGTGGAGAAAAAAATCTCAGTGGATAACATTTGATTACATTTTTATCAGACATTGTAAAAAATTAAAAATACAAGCGAGATGCCCATGCAGACGTGAGACTGCACTCTCATTTGAGTTATAGGGTATAGGTGAGAATTGATTAATCGACACACCCTTCTAGTCTTATAACCTGGATGAAAATTATCATCACAGTGAAAGCAGGTTTGACTTGCAGTCCAATTAGTCTCTTTTGTATACAAAACATACGCAAGTCCGCCGGCAAGGGGCGACCAAAAAAGTTGATCAATGTTAGTAAAAAAAAAAAAATTTTATGCGAACGTGGCTGTAAAGAAAATCCACTTGATCAGGAAGAGATATGAGGACGAGAGAGATAGAGAAAACGAGAGACTAAGATGAAGAAGAGTGAATAAGAAGAAGACAAAGAAGACAGATAAGAGAGAAAGAGAGGGGGGGGGAAGGAAAAGAAGAGGACAAGAAGAAAAGAACGAAAAGAAAAAAAGAAGAAGAAGAAAAAAGAAAACAGAGAAAGAAAAAAGAGAAAAAAAAGAAAAGAAAGAGAAGAAAGAAGCTTCCAGAATGAAAAGAAGGAAAAATGAAAAGAAAGAGAAAGAAGTGAGAAGAAGAAGGTGTCGTGCAGGCCAAATCATATTTCTACTAGATTAGTTTATTGATTAGGGCACTATTTCATTTTTTGTCCCCACTTTTATGATCAACTATAGGTCAGCAAAACTACAGAGACTGGTTCATTCACCATTTCTTGATGGATAAGGACTACTCTGCAAAAACACGCATTTAAGCTGAAAGAGACACGAAATTGACCGTAATATCGGCACAATTAGCAGATACGTGAGCAAAAGGGTTTTTGTCTTGTGATGATGTTGGCGGCATCTGCGCGTCAAATGAGTACATCTCTGAAAGTAGAGCTGGTTACCAAAGTTGATCCTCTATCACATGCAATCGGAAGAAATGGAGTTAAAGACAGTCAAAGCAGAGTTATCGCGTCAATCGAATCTCCCCCCCCCAGAAAACGGCGAATAAAATTCATTAGTCCGATTGGAGGCCCTTTGCTTGAGCATTGCGAGGCTTTAAGATGATCAATAGTTGATCTTCCACAGCACAGCTTAGGAATTTCCCGAATTGTAGTTGTATTGTGCATATTCAGGATCTGTGAGGAGACTTTTGAAAGTATCAAAAGTCCAGAGAAGCGACATCCTTTTTTTACCTTTGTTGCATTCCCAAAAAATTTCTTTTGTGATAAACTTTTAGCTGTAACGCACACTATGTTAAGTCGTTTTTTCCAAGAAAGTGAGCGAACAGAACCAATAAACTTTTTTTTTGTATTTCATTACCCACTTGTTCCACCGCAAAGTACCGCACTTGGGAGATCCCAGCAAGCTAATAAGGATTATAAGCTACTATTGTGCCACAATACGAGTTTTGTCTATGTTATTTTAGTATCACGGGTTTTCACAGTTTGTCATTTAGTGGAAATCGTGCGGACACTTGAGAAAATACCTTGACTGCAGCGGGATTTCGTTTGGTGAGCTAAATTGGTTCTGAGCTTAGCTGCGGGAAGGAAATTTAAATCCAATTGATTTCAAGTGCTATTTGAAAGACTGTTTTAATAACCTTGTTTCGCAGTCGAGACTCATTTGTCAAGTGGGAGATGGTGACGAAAGACAAACACACATAATTAGGGAACACTGAAAACTTGCTTTGGAGAACTTTTATTGTGTAATGTAGGAATAGGTATAATTTGTGTGTAGAAATCACCCGAGAGCCCGTCTTAAGGCAAAACTCTTCGCAGACAAGCGACAGCGCACTTATTGCTGATTTTGTTTTTACCGCCAAGAGAATATGGGACCCTACTTCAATTACCCGAGATTTCGGTTCAAAGGGGATTCTGTTGAAGGGCATCAACCACGGGGGGAAGAGCTCCGTAAGAGGGGGGGTACCATTTTGATCCCACCAACTATCCAAAAAAACTGCACCTGACAAGAATAGGCATATCGAGCACTGGTCTAATGAAATTTCGAAACGAGCGGCTCTTACAAAACCTGTCCCCCTATGAGGTAACTGGTATGAGGAATCTTAACAGTAATGTAAGTATTAAAATTTGCCGCACAAAATTTCATTCAGATAAGTATAAATAAAAAATCCAAAAATCCTCATTTCTTAAAGCAGAAGTTAGTAACACAAAATAAGATTTAATCAAATATATTCCTTTGATTAACAAAATAAAATAGTAATAAATTGTTAATTAAAAATGATTAGAAATAAAATTTTTCAAAGAAAGTTTTATTCAAAGAAAAATAAAGAGCTAAAAACAAAGCAAAGACGAGCTGAAATAAAGTCAAATGCATCATTCAAGCTCTTAAGACGAATATAAGTAAATATCAATCAGTAAATGAGACCCAAAATGAAGAGAAATTACTATGAATAATAAGTCAAAGTGTTGAAAATAAACAGAAACTACAACAAACAGAATTAGGGGGGCTAGTGCCTTTAAAACCTCCTAAGAACACCAGTGTCATGTTTTTATAAACGCTAATAATCCAAAACTGCTGAGACTTTCAACTAGTACTGTTACTACTACTACTACAACAACTCACTGCAGCACCAAGCACCTGAGACCAAAACACAGCTACGCACGCTCCTTCTGCATCCCAATCTACTCAAAGCCTCCCTCTTTTTACAACCCTCCCAGGAAGTTCCCCTTTCCCTTAAACCTTTTTGTTTATGACCATCCTCTTACCCCAACCGTGACGACCTGCTTTCCGTTTAGATTTAGACAGTTGGCTGAAAAGTACAATCTTCGGACAATTCCGTTATCTTTCATCTGCCAGAACATGCCCTAGCCATGTCAACCTTTCTCTCATTACCATCCTAGACAGTAGGATTGAACACACTTTTCGTACAGCCATACTGTTTGAATACGGTCGGTCATCTGCGTACCCAGGACAACCCGTCGGCAACTTCTCTGGAAAACATCTAGTAAATCTTCATCTGTTTTTTGGAGCATGCGCCACTGCTTCATAAACAATATTTGACACTGTCATTACTGCAGCTTACAATATTCTAATCTTGGTTTGCGGGACTTTCTCTCCTATTCTTCCCAAACTTTTTTTTTTATCTGAGAAAAAACACCTTGAGTCTTGGCTATTTTACTTTTAACATCTTCACTGATCCCACTATCTTAAACTAATAATACTACCAAGGTAAGAGAAAGCGTTCCACCTCTGAACAATCTTTATCGTTTACCCAACGTCACCTTTTCATCTTCACTTATTCCTAGCCTTTTGTGACTTAGTCTTCTTAATATTAATTTTCAAAACTATTCTAGCACCCCCCTGAACACGCCAAACTCTAAAAGTTTATTCATTTTGCTCACACGTTCATTTTAGGATACTTAAATTCTCAGCATAATCTAAGTCCAGAGTAGTTTTTCCTCCCCATTTAATGCGCGTGTTCTCCCATTGCCTTTC
Organism: Artemia sinica; assembly: GCA_027921565.1. Lineage (NCBI taxonomy): Eukaryota > Metazoa > Arthropoda > Branchiopoda > Anostraca > Artemiidae > Artemia > Artemia sinica. The sequence continues at coordinate 612,412 of JAPEVW010000076.1, forward strand.
CTGGCTGCTTAAGAAAATCCTGATCCATATAAAAAGAAGGATAGAACACGACTCTGCTTAAATCCTGATTTAATAGAAACCAGCTAAAACCTGCATTTGCTACCTTAACCGCCAGCAGTGTTATATTCTCGTACATAGAACTAAATCGCTTTAATGTATTTTTCTGGTACACCATACAAGGGTAAGACCTTTGCCTAAAGCTCTTCTATCAACAGAATCGAACGCTTGCTCACAATCTATAAAACTAAGGATCAAAGGTGTTTGATCACTCAGGCACTTCATCCTCTACCCTTTCTAAAGCCGCCTTGTTCTTCTCTTAAAAACTTTGTCTACAGCATCTCTCAGTCTAAAAAGTATCAGGAAATGAATATCCTTCCATACTTAACAGTCAGTCCAATTTCATTAGTTCTTTTGAGTAATCTTGGTTAGTATGGTAATTTTCTTTCGGATTTTGTGAAGTTATTACTAACAAATACACACTGCCTTAATAAAAACTGTTGTCAAGTAAAGCGCAAACGATCCTCTGCCCTGTAGAACTTTAGGGTAGCGTTAGCTCTGCTTATGTCTGTTTGGTAAGTTCTCTGTTCGTTTTAAGTTTGACTTGATAATTTTTATTTTAGTTTCTGTTCGGTTCGGGTTCTCATTTATCATTGAGTGATTTGCTTGCTTTAGTTTTGGATTATTACCTGATTTTATTTCTGTTCGTCTTTTGTTTAAATCAGCTTTTTTACTTTTCACTGAAAACAGTTCTTTTTTGGGGAGTTTCTGGAATTAATACTAGCATAAAAGGGCGGCTTTGCTGACTTTTTTAGCAAAAAAAAAAAAAAAAAAATCAAGCCTCACCAGACGACCGTTTGTCACCTCCGTTCGCTTGCTCGGGATTTCGAAGACCCAAAAACAGGTATGGCCTCATAAAGTTAACTCACTCCGCTTGCCTCACTCACTACAGTGAACGCCTCAGGCCTCCCAAGGAGTGTTATTATGGCGTCAAATTTGGTTTTATTTCGTCTTTCTGTTGTTGTTTCTTTTACGGATATTCTCATAGTTTTGAAAATTATTATGCATAAAATTTTTGTTTTTATAATTTGATCAGTTTGTCTTATTCCCGAACGTCTAAATATAAACATAAGTAACGAGAAAAACTACACACACCCGATTTTATTTATATAGAGTGTAGAAATGTTGGTTGAAAATCAGAGGCAACGCTAAAGCAATACCTATAGTAAATGCCATAAGCTTCAATGTTTTATGGAAGTTTTTTTCCCGGAGGCACTTCATTTGGGAAGGGGAGTGGTCGGATAAACTTCAAAGCCGGCTCATTCGATTGGAAGTCGAAAGTTCTAGTCCCTTTTTAAGAGTCAAAAGTGATAGGTGGGCAAAACTGCCCCCAGCCCTCTTTTTCCCCAGATGTATCCAGTAATAATTTTGAGACAACCATTTTGTTCAAAATAGTACCAAAGATCATTTAACACGAACTCTGGAGTCGGCGAAACCCCCCAGAGCCTTTGCAAGTGTATTGTAAGTTATGCCTCAGGGCATATAAGGTTCTTATAAAAGAGATGGTCGTAAAAAACTTTGAAGGAGGCCCATTTGATTGAAAATAAAAAGTTCTAGTTCCCTTTAAAAGAGCCAAAAGTCATCGAAGGGGAAACTAGCCTCACACCTACCCTCTTGATCCCAAAATGCCTTTCGGCTGTGATAATTCACTAAGTGCGACATAAGCCATATTGTAACTTTTAAGGAGAGCCGAAAAACGGAAAAAATTGTCTCCTTTTTCCTTGACAAAAAAAGGAGACAAATGCCAAGTCCCCATGTTATAGCTCCATAAGATAATCCTCTTCTGTCATACTGAATTGCAACAAGACCAGATAAAAAAAATACGCGCTACAAACGCCACTTTGAGGATTATGTCTCTTTTTTCACTCTTCATCATAGGCAGCGCGCTAGCGCTGCCTAAGTAAAGAACGATGTGGCCACATTGTGTGTGTGTTTTTTTTTTTTTTTTTCTTTCGACAGGGCACTTCGTATCGAAGGAGTTGTCGTAGAAAAACTTCGAAAAGGACTCATTCGATTGGGAAATTGGGGTGGCTAGTCCCCTTTTTAATAGTCAAAAGTGATTGGAGGGCAACAAGCCACTCCCCCCAACGACAACGCCCATCATTCCCCCAACCACATCCAATCAAAACTTTGAGATAGACCATTTTGTTCAGCGCAGTTGATTTCCAGATAGAAAATATCTTTTTGCGGAGGACACTCCCCCACAACACTCGGGGCAAAGGTTTTTTAAGTTATTGCCCTGAGGGCATATAAGAACAATGTTGGCACGAAGCACCATATATTATTTTTTTACTTTAGAGCAGGGCACTTCATATGGAAGGGGTCGTCGTCGGGGACTTTCAAAAAAAACGAGCTCATTCGATTGGAAATCAAGAGTTCTAGGGCCCTTTTTAATAGTCGAAAGTGATTAGAGGGCAACTAGCCCCCCCCTTTCTTTAAAACCCATCATTCCTCAAAACACATCCAATCAAAATTTCGAGATAGCCATTTTGTTCAGCGTAGTTTGCTTTTCGATATAGAAAAAATGTGTTTCTGAGGAGGACACTCCCCCACAACCCTCAGGGCAAAGGGTTTTTAAGTTATGCCCTGGGTGCATATAAGGTTTTTTATTAAAGTGTCGTCGTAGAAACTTCAAAACAGGCTCATTTTGATTGGAAATTCGAGGAGGAGCTAGTACCCATTTTAATAGTCGAAAGTGATTGGAGGGGCAAACTAGCCCCCCCCCCCTACGCCCCATTATTCCCTTAAACATATCCATCAAAATTTTGAGGATAACCAATTAATTTTCAATAGCAAATATGTTTTGAGGAGGACACTCCCTCCACTACCCCCAGGGCAAGGGTTTTTAAGTTTTTTTTTTATTTTTTTTTTTTTTTGTTTATGCCCTGGGGGCATATTAGGTTTTTTATAGAAGCCGTTGTCATAGAAACTTCATAAAAGGCTCATTCGATTGGAAATTCAAATGGCTAGTGCCCTTTTTAATAGTCGAAAGTGATTGGAGGGTGACTAGCCCCCCCCCACTCACGCCCATCATTCCCCCAGAACACATCCAATCACAGAATTTTCGAGATAGCCCATTTTGTTTCCAGCGTATCACGTTGATTTTCCAAATTAGAAAAATTTCGCGTTTTAGTTTGAGGAGGACACTCGCCCAGCAAACCCTCAGGGCAAGGGTTTTAAGGTTATTGTGCCCGGGGGGGCCATATACAGATTTTTATGAACTAGAGCGTTTTTGTCGTCAGAAGAATACTACAAAACAAGGCTAATTCGATTGGAAATTCGACACGGGCTTAGTACCCTTTTAAGCGTCGAAGTGATTGGGGCAACAAGCCTCCCCCCTAACGCCCATGAGATTCCCCCCAAACATAATGCCTGCAATCAAAATTTTTGAGACTGGTCCATTTATGTTCAGCGTAGTGGATATCGAAGATAGAAAATCGGTAGTTTTTGAGGAAGAAACTCCACCACAAAGCACTCAGGGCTAGGGTTTTAAGTTTATGACCTGTGGGGCATAAAAGGTTTGTTTAAAAATAGATCAGGCCGTTGACGATAGAAGAAACTTCCAAAAAAGGGCTCATTCACAGATTTTTGAAATTCAATAAGAGATATGTGCATCTTTTTTAGAACAGTACGCAAAAGTGAGAATTGGGTGTGGTGGTCGGGCGGTGGTAACTTAAGCCACACCCCCCCAATCGCCCATCATTTCTCCTCAAAACAACAGATCCAATCAAAATTTTGAGATAGCCGTTTTGTATCCGCCCGTAGTTTGATGTACCAGATAGAAAATTAGGTTTTTGAGGAGGTTCACTCCCCTAGAGCACATCAGGCCAAAGGGTTTCAATTGTATGCACATGGGGTACATGTGAAAGGTATTTAAAGAAGACGTAATGGTCGTAAAAAACTTCAAAAAAAAAGCTCCATTCGATTAGAAATTCAAAGGGGGACTAGTAGTAGTGCACACTTTTTAATAGTCACGGAAAGTGAAATTGGAGCGGCAAACTAGCCACCCCCCCCCCCACGGACCATTCAATTCCCCAAAAAAAACACATCCAATATCAAATATTTTGATGATAGCCCATATTTGTTCAGCGTAGTTGATTTCACATTTCGAGAAAAAATATGTTTTTTGGAGGAGGACATTCCACCACAACCCTCGGGAAAAGGGTTTTAAGTATATGCCCTAGAGGGGCATATAAGGTTTTTATTTAAGGCGTTGTCATAGAAAACTACAAAAAAAGGGGTCATATCAATTGGAATTTCCGAAGATACTAGTGCCCGTTTTTAATAGTTGAAAGTGATTGAAGGAGCGGCACAACTAAAGCCCCCCCCCACTGCCACATTATTGCACATAAACATATCCAATCAAAATTTTAAGATAAGCCAATTTGTTAAGCGTAGTTGATTTACAAATAGAGAAAATATGGTTATTTAGAGGAGGAACACTCCCACACTCCCCCCAGGGCACATGGGTTCTCTTTAAGTTATGCCCTGGGGGATCATAACAAAGGTGTTTTATAGAAAGCGTTGGTCGTTAGAAGAAGAAACTTCATTAAAAGGCCTCATTCGATTGGAAAATTGTCAATATGGCCCAGTGCACCTTTTAAATAGTCACGATAAGTTGATGTGGATGGCGACTGGCACCCCCCCCCCCCCCCGCACGCCCATCATTCCCTGAAACACATTCCAATCAAAATTGTGTGAGATAGCCATTGTCGTTCTAGCGTAGTTGATTTACGGTGAGGCATATATAAGATTTTTAATAGAAAGGCGGTGTCGTAGAAAACTAACAAAACAGGGCTCATTCGATTAGAGAAATTCAGCGCAAGGGTCTTAGTACCCTTTTTAATAGTCGAAAAGTCGATTGGGAGGGCAACTATGCCCCCCCCAAACCAATCATTCCCTCAAATACATCACAAATCAAAATCCGAGCGATAACATTTTGTCAGCGTAGCTGCTTTCACGATATAGAAAATGTGTTTACTGAGGAGGGACACTCCCTCCACAAAACCCTCAGGGCAAAAGGTTTTAAGTTATGCCCTGGGTAGGGGTGTACCGGGAGTAAAAAACACGATGTATTTGAAATACCAAAATAAAGTGTCCTTTCTAAAGATAATTCACGATTTCTTATAATTTAAGCTAAATCTAGTCGCAAAAATGAAAAAGTCCTTAACAGCAAAAAAAGAGAAAAAATGCATTTCTAGCTTCAGTCAGACAACGGCGCTAGCCGTTCGAATTTCGCTAAGATAATGGTAGCAAAAAAAAATGCAATGCATAAAATTTCCCAAGGAAGTTTAAAAGGCAAAAAAACTGTGTGAACGACTCTGAAATTTTCATCTGAAAAATGACTTTAAAAGAGATTTATTGGACGAGGATTCGCGTCCTTGGGGCACGTGAGCCAATGGCAGGCAGGTTCCCTAGGGCGCAGGACGAAAAAAAGACTGCGTTTTGGGAGTGGGGGTAAATGTGGCCTTTTTTAATTATGGAATCTCTATCCAGCTCTGAAACGATTAGTTACGAAATTTATTTTGGCTTACCGTTATTATCATAGCACAGTGACCCGTTGCTGTACAACTAAGTATGTAAGTTACAATAAAGCTATTGTATCCCTATTTATATGTAGGTTTGGTTCATCTATATGTATGAGTATTAGTCCGATAATAGGTAACTAGTTTCGCCAGTCTCCATGGTAAAGCTCCCAAAGGAATCTGATTATGTCCAGATAGCCCGAAATAATAAGAGGCCCACGCTTTTTCTTCCTACAAGCCATCAAAAGTTGTCACCCATCGCCAACAGCTTAGAGAAGAGTTTCTAACCCCTGCATAGCATTATAAGAATTCGTATCTCTTAAGCAAGATATAAATTGCGCCGTGGAAACAAAGCTTTGGGATGAAGTGTCAAAAAATTTATAGTTCAATAATTCTTAAATTCCTCGTAACTTGTAACGGATTAAAATTAATGAAATAATTCCAAAGATATAGGTCATATATCAGCAGTATTAAAATAACCAATTCGATTTAATATGGGTGGTATTAGAGGAATTACGGCATCCCGGTTCAAATGCTAAGAAATAAGAAATAGGGAAATAAAACCTATGCCATGTCATATCTGATTTTATTGAAGAAAGCCGGGTTTTGTTTGATTAATAAGAATACGTTTGATTCAAAGAATTAATTTTTCTATCACAAACCATAACAGAATATTATCCTTCAATATATTATTCCATCGTACAAATGGCGCGATATAGTCTGGAAATGGAGTAGGAAAAGCTGCGCGAACTAGGTTAGGCTGTTGTTGAAACGTTGTGAATTCAAAATAATTTTTGGATAAGATACAGCACATATATAAGGGAAAATTGAGTAGGCCTTATAACCGCTAAGGATAACACGATAGGAAACCCCTTATAGAATATCTCAATAGGAGATAATAGCCTACCCCAAAATAGGTTAACGTAAAAAATGTTAAATTAGATATAACGCAAAAAAAAAATAAACGAAAAAACATGGGATCGATCATAAATGAAATTACATAATAGATGCAAAAAGTTAGTACACGCAAAAAAATATAGAGATTGTGCCCAACAATCTCTATCCCGAGAATACAATGGATACAAAATCAGAGATATTAGGTACAGAGATTTAAATAAGTCCAATTGGACCCAAGGTTATGTACAATTTACACAAAAAACAAACAGACAGTATGGAGCGGTTAAAAAAAGTACATGCTACTTCTACGATATAAGAAGAGCACTAGGCCTTAACCATTACTCGTAAATACATGGTCGAATACACATTACCATAGGACTAATAACGCCAACCGTGCCAATAAATACGGTGGATGGACTTGTTAAAAGCATCCAAAGAGAGACTTTATAGAAACCAGTTCAATAAAAATAAATATAAAACATGGAGAGTATGTGAACTATTGATATTTTTCACAAAAATACATAAGGGAATCATCTGGATACTATACGGCAATTTCAAGTAGAAGACAAAAATACGGAAAGAAAAAACGGAAGTGGTTATATCTGGGAAACTGTAAATGAAAAAACGTAGTATACTAAAATACCTTTTTGCAAAGGGCTACCCCCAACAACTATTATAGAGTAGTAATATCCAAGAATATGTCAAGACGTTGGATCTTTGCACCAGTTCAAGGAAGTAGAACGGATCTAATTGAAGTTGAAATAAAAATGAGTTGCTAAATCATAGTAATACAAAATAAACACAGCCCGTAGGCGAAACTCACAAACGCCGACGCTAATGTCTTCAGGGGCGATTCAGCACTATTCCCCTGCAAATTTAACTATATCCAAGGCGATTAAAAAACTCCCCAGTAAGCAACAAAGAAAACAAAACGACAGACAACCCGCTAGGCAGAAAAAACAGGTACGGTTTTCAGGCTCCATTAACCACTAACCAATATTATAGGTGCTTCTTAACTGCAAATCGTATTCGTCGAGCCCCATATGCAAGAGAGTGCTGCACTATCGTCACCAAATCCTCTAGTACCACAAGAAATGTGCTGTTACACGAGTTAATACGACACAAAATGTGTACGGGGTAACCAGGTTGTTTCTATGAAGTATACAAAATTTGTAGCACCGGTCGTGCAATAGGCTATAGCCAGGGGGGATGCGCCAATCAGTACCTTATAATGCGTTACCAACCAAATTTGTATAGCCCTTTTCCCCAAACAGCAAATGTAATGACCGGTTGAAAACCCAAATAAATACTCGCCAGGAGGGCAATATAAAATGCGAGAATGCTTTTTTTGTGTGTTTCTTAACAATATAAAAAATCATGAAAAATTTGCCGATGAGAAATGAAAATTTTACAAGCCAACTAGCACTGGCAAACAGCGCCAGCAAACGGCACTGACACGAGACATCCACGTTACCATAATAATACATGGCGAAGACAGGCAGACGTAAATCATTTAAAATATGCCTACGGAACCTAATACGTCTGAATATCTATTACAGGCACCGACAAATGAAATAAATTCTCAGGGAAACGCTTTCAGGCCCCTCAGAAACATAAGTTGGACCCCGAGGGTGCCAGGGATATTTAATAGGTCCAAAACATACTAGTGCCTTCTTGTAGTGAGATTATTATAACAAACGTTACCTATATTTAATGATTTTTGTGTAGAAAACGGTTTACTTTACGCCTTAGTTGACATGGAGCTACTGTAAATATCATAAAACTCTTGCGTATTTAATACGTTGCCTCTGCACATTAGGCGACAAAAGAACCCTAATAATCCCAATTTAACAAGTGTTACAGGCCATAAATTAAATGCAAAAGGGTCAATCTGCCTAAACTTAAAAAGAGACAAATAGAACATTCATGACAAATTTTATTATATGCGATAAATCTCCCATATGAAGCTATTATAGGGGCAAATTTTTCTAAGGTCTAATAGAATACTATAGAACGTAGCCAACGAGAGGTTGGTCTACCCAGGCTAAGGTGGGGGAAAAAATTCTACCTTAAGAAATCGTAACAGAGGTTACGAAGATAAACAACACAGTAAAAACCAAAAATTTCTAGTGGTATAATGTCGAGAGTATTTTTGAACCCATGTCTCGCAAAGACATGGCATAATTAGAAATTTGTTCAATTCTCCTGAGAGATATCGCAGAAATAAAGTAAATTTAAAATAATAACAGTATTGAATCTGCGAAAATAAAAAAGGAGGGATATGCACGACAGTAAGCAGATCAAATGAAATTAAGAAAATAGTGGAATTGTGGAAAAACATAGTAAAAACCCAACGTGACCGCCACAAAGATGCCGCAATGGCGCAGCATAGCGCCAGCATGAATCTAATAAACAATGAAAATGAAGAGAAATATTACGGATTTGCGATAAGGAAAACAAAAAGTCCCTCCCAAAACGATGCAAAAAATTCAAATATCACAAATGATCGAGCCAGCTATAATTAGCAAATCAGAAATATGGTTTGCGACACCGTCTGAAATACCTGAAAATCTGTTATGCGAGGAACAGATTATATCTTATGACTAAAGGGGAAGGTTTTATTTTGGGTAACCAATAACCATGAAAACGATACAATTGACAATTAAAAAGGGTGACGTGTTTAGTCCAAATCGAGGTTTTTCTAACGGAAAATGATTTAAATACATGGGAAAATTCTAAAAGAAACCTAGTTAACGGTATTTTTAAAACTTCAAATAACGAATATCCTTTGACTAAATCGCAATTTTTAAACAAATTTAAAATGGATCATATTACGGATATGGAACTTAATAGAAAAATTATGCGAATTATTATGGAAATTTAAGGATGTATTTTCTGCATCTGAAAATGATATCGGGCTGATTCCATTTTATCAGCATTCAATTTTAACGACTGTAATTCCGTGGCAAAAACAGCCATATCGTGTGCCATATAAGCACAAAGAGTGGTTAAAAAAATAAAATCCATGAATTAGAAAGAAACGAAATCATACGCCCAAGTGATAAGTCCGTATAGTGCCACCAGTGATCTTAGTACCTAAAAAGAAATGGAGATCTTAGACTCGTGGTGGATTATAGGGCTCTCAACAAACAAGTAGTTAGCGATAAATTTCCTCTACCAAGAATAGACGAAAGTTCTTGACTCAATTTCGAGCAAAAACAAATTTTTACTTCTTTGGAACCTTACCAAGGCCTACCACCAAGTGAAAATAGCCGAAACAAGGATATCATATAAAATCCTGCAATTTCAGCATCCGAATATGGATCTTATGAATACTTGAGAGTACCATTTGCGCTCAAAACAAGGTTCAAGCGCGTTATGTAGACCCCTATTGCCACCTGTTTGAGAGGATTAAGAATATAATTCATTTTGTTGATGATATTATATGCGTGGGGGAAAACAGATGAGCAACACTTGGCAACTTTAGCTAAGGTGTTCGCGAAGTTCATGGCAAGGCAATTTTAAAATGCCGGCCTGAGAAAGTAAAATTTATTTCAATCCAAAATTAAATTTTTAGGCAGTAGTAGTAACCCAGGGAAAGATATCCCCAGACCCTGATAAAATAAATGTGGGTTGAAAACCTCAAGCCCCCCAGAACTATGAAAGAATTAAGGGGAATTTTAGGACTTACTGGCTACTTTAGAAAATTTGTACGCAAATTATTCCAAAATTGCAAAACCCCTCACGGAATTAACGAAAGGAAACTCCCATAATGTTACCTGGTCCCAGGAAGCTCAAACTTCCCTAGACCAACTCAAAAAGGCGCTCACTTCTGAACCAATTTTATCACTCCCTGATTTCGAAACCGGAAAATTCATCGTTACCATTGATGCTAGCTCAAAGGGCATAGGCGCTATCCTTTCGCAAACAATCCCAGTAGAAAACCCTAACCCTCTACAGGGAACACCTAAACAAATAGAAAAAAGTTATATGCTATTCAAGTAAAACTTTATCAAAGGCGAAAGCAGTTATTCCGCCACAAACTTAGAATTGTTTATATATATCTACCACTTGGACAAATTTAGGCATTATTAATTGGTTAGAAAATTTATATTACGATCAGACCATAAAGCTTGCAGTACCTGCGCCACATTTAAAAACCCCCACGGGCATTCTAGCTAGATGGATTATGAAAATCCAAGACCTAGATTTATGAATTTGAACATTTAAAGGGAAAACAAAAACGCAGCTTGCGACTTTTTGAGTAGATACCCAGAAAATGATCCGTTTGGAAACTGAAGAAAATGAAGTTAATGCTATCAATGCTAAAAGCAAACATGGATGTAAGAAAAACAAAGTCAAAGACGCAGTAAAAGAAAATAAGATTAACTATTGTCCCTTGTCCTTGGAAAATATAAAAAGAAAGCAAAAAAAGGACGAAATGTGTGTAGCACTAATTGATTATTTGTGAATGATGAGGCTGTTACCCACAGGATAAATTCAAAACTCTTAGAAAAAGAGATAGATAATTTTTACTACGACCTTGATGAAGAAATACTGTGTAGAATTGTGACTGCTGAGACAAATAGAAAACCAAACCTCGATAAATCCCTGTATTACCACAAACTTGATAGGCCTGCATTTGAATATTTTCATTCGGACACAGGTGGACATTTAGGAGTTATGAAAACGTTGCCATAAGTTTAAAACAATACTTTTACGTACAATCGGCACTGACAAAACTTAAAGAATTTTGTAAGTACATGCGAAGCATGTAACTTGAGAAAAATCCCCCCAGCTTATCCAAATCCTCCAATGGGAAGGGTCCCAGTAGCAAAGTACCCTTCGATATTATCTCATTTGACCTGTACGGGACAAATTGGAGGCTTACCTTTTTCTAGCAAAGGCCATACTTCTATTCTTTCGGTTGTGGATCATTTTTCCGGATTTACTTTTGCAAAAGCATTAAAAAATCAAGGTGCTTATGCCACACAGTAAGGCATTAGCAAAAATTATTTTTACAAATTTGGCATTTCCTAATAAAATTTTGAGCGACAACGGAGCAATTTTGTTGCAAAAGTAACAAAAGATTTAATGAGTTTCCTTAAAATATCAGAGAAAATGGTGACAGCGCCGTACCATCCACAAGCTAATGGCAAAATAGAAAACAGACATAAAATATTTTCGAACGTTCTAAGTATTTATACAAAAGAAACAATAGGAGCGACTGGGATAAATTCTTACCTTACTTAACTAACGTAATCAACACTGCTTATTCCGAAGCAACCAAAGACAATCCATTTTATTTACTTTTTGGTCGTGATTTTAGAGTCCCATATGATGAGATTATTGAGTCTCGGCAGTATATAACGAACCTCAGAAGATTATAAACAAGAATTCATAAATAGGATGAAAGAAAACTTATAAAATAGTAGGCAAGAGTTGGAAAAATGTAAATAACCAAGAACTAAGAAAACCAACCCAAAGTATAGGGGAATATAGATTTCAAAGTAGGAGACTTCGTTTACCTAAAGAACGAGGCGAAAACGGAAGGAAAAAAACTTTCCAACAAATAATTCTGGGCCGTACAGAATAGTCAAAAAGTACGATAATGAATATACACCTTCAAAATGGAAAACCCCGATAGTGGAAGAACTTACAAGGCGCATGTTAGCCGAATAAAAAGAGCCAAATTTCCACAGAGAGATGGGTTATCACAGCCCTCCTCTACTGATTCATCAGATTCGGAAAATGAGCCCCCTAGGTCAAGGCATTGGCAGAGCTAAAACCTTTCAATTTTAAACAAGATTATTTTGAAAATGAAAGTGATGAACAAAAACTTTGAAGAATTTTTGGCTATGGAAAATCTAAGTTGTTCCAGAGAAAAAATCCCTAATACCAGTAAGACTAAGAACGCCAAAAACTCCAAAAAGTTATTCATCGGCGAGCGCGGGAGATTAGATTATACAATATCTCCAAAAACCCAATTCTTCCCCGATAGAATCTCGACCCCATGTCCCCCCAAAAGATTTTCCAGACGACATGGTTTCCCTACAACACCAATAGAAAGGCCCCTGTCTTTACAGGAAGAATTAAACAGAGCTGTAGAAACCCCCGGTATTACTGTAAAGAAAACTCCTCCCAAAGATTTAACTAAAACAAACTTGCGAGAAGCTATGGATTTAATAAATTTTCCCATAAAAACGAGTCAAAGTACATTGCCCGGGAAATAATACTCCAAAGGAATGGACAAGCAAGGTTCAGTATCATGATAGTAACTGATCCAAGGTCAAACCTAAACACTGACTGGACGTGGACTTCACGGAGGAATCCCTATTGCAAAGAATGCCCCCCATCCCCCTGAAGACATGGCCTTCAAACAATGGAGGAACCCCGCAAAAACTATTGATTCCTCCCAAAGCTCTCAAGAATCTTTCAAATCCCCCGAGTTGAGGACTCAAGGCGAGGACTTAGGGAATAAACCTTCGACTTCCAGAGGAGTTGAAAATTTACGAAGGAATGGCAGGTGATACCACAAAAAGTGCCACCTCTAAAAGTTCCAATCCGGATTTCGTCGGAAACTAGTTCCGAAGAGTCTGATGGTGAATTAGACCAATTAGTAGCTAAAAGAAATAGGGAAAAACCAAGGCCGACACTCAGCAGCCGCACACTGGGAAACAAACGAAATTAAAAGGGCAAGAATTTTTGAAAAAACAATACAAAAAAGTTTGACCTTATTTTCGCTAGACAAACCGAAAAAAGAAAAAAACCGCAAGAAACAGAGGAGAAAATAACGGACACAGTCAGGTAGAACTGTTAAAAAACCTGACAGATGGAAATATCCCAAATTAATGTAAGAGACAAAATTTCAAAGATATGAATTTAACACCATCATAAATTCAAAAGTGTGCAAGTAAAGTTAACCAAGTCAATAGTAATGAAAAAAAAAATAAATAAATAAAATAAAATAATACGAGTAATGTCAAAACGTTGACGACGATCAACAGAAAAAATAACCAAAGGTAGGAAAGCTAGTGGTCTACTGAAACGACAACTGGCGTTGAGACCACGTCTTGTGGGAAGACCTGGGAAGGAACTCCAAGGCCCATCATTGTTTTTTTTGTTAATTTTTTTAACGACCGTAGGAAGGGATATTTCTCAGTCTTCAAGTGTAAGAAATTAGTATTCTTATGCCAATCAGGGCCAGTCAAAGCAATACTTAAAGGTTGAATAGAAACTTCAGTGAGCTAAGTTTTCGTTTTTGGATCTGAATGCTTTGAAAGAGAAAAAACAGAGAGTTTACTTTCTTATATAGCTCCGAGGCGAAAAAAAAAAAGAAAAAAAAAAAGAAAAGATTTTTAATTTCATTATATTATATCTATGACGTATGCTGTCCTACGGCTCTGTGTTAAACATACTTCCAAAGAGAAAACAGAGACATTAATGTCCTTTAGCTCCTTGGCGAGAAAAATTTAATTTCACTAGTTTAATATCTATGACGTATACAATAACAGAGAGATCACCGTTCTATAGTTCTGTGACAAAAATGTCTTTAATTTCATTGGTTTGATCTATGACATATATTGTGCTCTAATTTTGTGAAATATTTTCGCAAGTCAGTCACGTTATATCTTACCTATACTGACTCAGGTCCCTCAGATTTCTATGAAAAATCGACCCATGTCTAACCAAGATGGATATTATCAAAAAAAAAAAAAAAAAAACAAGAAAATTATCAGTACAGAAGCGTCTAATTATATGAAATATTTTATCTTAGTGCAGATTATAATTTTATTTTAAGGCCTACCAGTGTAATTATGCGCCGCAAGTTTGCTTGTTCATGTGTTTCTTACTCGAGAAATATATGTAGCCAATAGCCAACTATTGGTAACTATAACCAAACAACCTATGGTACGTCTATATGTAGAATTTCACGGCGGATATGAAATTAAATATATCTCAATAATAATATGTAAAATTTTAAAACCATTTAATCAGTTAAGATATATGGATTGAAACCCCGTGTATGTCCATGGCGACTAAGTAAACCCACAAGGAATTCCCTATTAATGTGAAGGTGTTTCTCGCTTAACGGATTCTAATAAGACTTTAATATAATATTTTATTTATTTAGAGCTGAAGGATTTGCTCAAACAATCAGCCTTCTAAAAAGATATTGATGTCAGTTCTTCATACGCTTATATTCTTTGCCAAGCATCAACTGGAATCTACGCGGGCAAGCTTGGAAATCCTGCATCTAATGACCTTATTCGAAAGCGAATACGAGGCACCAATGTTTACTTGCAATTACGGAAAAAATCCTGAGACTAAGAACCTCGGCATTTCAGCCGTTTAAACCCGGAGCCACATGAGAACGTCTAAGCCAGAAAATAGGGAAGACATCAGAAAACTAGTGGGTATAGAGGTCTCCACTAGTCCTTGTTATGTCTTGTTCTCCTCATTGTAGTATCGTTTGCGTAAAACCGTGTGGTTATGACGCTGCAACATTGCGTTTCTTATACAGCACGGACTTGCGTGAGCAATGCAGGCATGAAAAAATATTGTAAAAACAGACCTCAAACTTATATAATGGTAGGGTAAATTTATGTTTATTTAATATCGATATTTTCAGGTTATCAAAACAAAATTTGAAGAAATTTCTGCTGTTTTAGATTTTTCATTGTGAGTACTAATATTAGTGTATTTATTTAATTCTATTCTCATAGCTAAGAAATTATAACCCTCCATTAATGCGTGAATTATTGTATATGTATTTACCTTCAAAGAAAGCATGTGATTCTGCCGCGTTGTGTTTTTATTACAGGAAAGTAAATGGACACTGTGGTCATTGATTATACAATAAGCTGCCCAGTACAGATACGACCCAGTAACATCTATTTTTATCATATCTCAACCAACGAAGTAGTACTCACCATAACTCCAGGCAAGTTTCATCCAACTTCGTCTACGAAAAACAACAGTTACCTTTTTTCCAGATCGTCGTTTCTTTCGACCATGAACCATATTACGTATCAGGTAACACTATATTTGAACCTCAGTATCAAGTGCCTTAACGACGAACTATATAATCACATAAATGCTGAGAACCCCATCGATCAGAACAAGATAAACAATATTTAACGATATTCGAAGTTAAATGATATGTAAAGACATTTGAAGATATTTGAAGCTGAAATTAAAGACAATTTGAAGTTTAATTCTGAGAACTCCCATCGATCAGCACACATAAAAGATATTTGAAGTTTAAATGACACTTAAAGACATTTGAAGATATTTGAAGATGAAATTAAAGACAATTTGAAGTTTAATTCTGAGAACTCTATCGATCAGCACACGATAAAACGATATTTGAAGTTAAATGACACTTAAAGACATTGAAGATATTTGAAGCAGAAATTAAAGACAATTTGAACTTTTACTCTGAGAACACCATCGAGCAGTACAAGATAAAACGATACTTAACGATATTGGAAGTTAGATGATAGTTGAAGAGGTTCGAAGTTGATTTAAAGAACAATATAATTAAGAGAGTCACTATAATATGACGACAACCCGTTTTTCAAAAGGCACAAATAATGAACAATTTTACGCGAGAATACATTCTTTATGTGCCTCAAAAATCCTAAAAATGATATGGTGAGAAGAAAAACACACAAACAACCTGTAGTGGGAAGAATCATTTCCCAGTTGACTATTAGAACGATATTTTAAACGGTCATTTCCCAGTTGACTATTAGGGAAAAACTTACCGTGTAAAGACAACTAGACTCAAACTGTTCCATGAAGAAACCATAACGTAAGTGCTTCGAAATTTTTGCCAGGACAAAAGGAATGAAGGACAGTAATTTACAAACAGAAGGGTGTAGTACACTAAGTACACGAAAGGTGATGAATAGATGTGAAGCTACATGTTGTACTTCCTAATAACTTTGACAATTCAAAAATACCAATAGTGAAAGTGTGTTAATGTCATCAGTGAATATGATGAACCAAATATTGTATGTTATAAAATCATTCATGTATGTACCACAAGTAGAATTAGGTGTAATATTATTATGTCAATTCATTTAATGTAGCGTAGATAGAATGTAGCATGCCATATAGACAGCTAAATAAAAAAAAAGACCTTGTAAAATTGAATTAAAAAAAAAAAAAAAAAAATCTTTAGTATAGTAAGCTAGCCTAGAACCATGAATAATCTTAGTCCGGTAGATGAATTTTAGATAGGGATGTAGAATAAATAAATAACAAGTAATAGAGAAAATTTTAAAACTCCTGATTAAGCCATAACATATATATAAATATATTATGTAAAAAAAAAAAAAAAAAAAATAGTTAATAAATGGCGAACATTTAAAAAAGCCCAAAGGCGAGCAGTTACCTAATGACGGGACGTCATTAATTGATGGGAAGGGTGATATGTAACCGGGATTAAAACACGATGTATTTGAAATACCAAATAAAGTTCCTTTCTAAAGAGATAATTCCGATTTTCTTATAATTTAAGCTAAATCTAGTCGCAAAAATGAAAAAGTCCTTAATCAGCAGCAAAAGAGAAGATTTGCATTTCTAGCTTCAGTCAGACAACGGCGCTTAGCCGTTCGAATTTCGCTAAGATAATTGTAGCAAAAAAAATGCAATGCATAAAATTTCCAAGGAAGTTTAAAAGGCAAAAAAACTGTTTGTGAACTCCTGAATCATCTGAAAAATCTTTAAGAGATTATTGGACGAGGATTCGCGTCCTTGGGGCACGTGAGCCAATGGCAGGCAGTCCCTAGGGGCGCAGGACGAAAGAACTGCGTTTGGGAGTGGGGTAAATGTTGCCTTTTTAATTTGGAATCTCTATCCAGCTCTGAAACGATTAGTACGAAATTATTTTGGCTACCGTTATTATCATAGAAGTTGACCCGTTGCTGTACAACTAAGTATGTAAGTTCAATAAATCTATTGTCCCTTTTTTATATGTGTTTGTTTCTCTTATATGTCTGAGTCTAGTCCGATAATAGTAACTAGTTCGCCAGTTGTTGGCGTAGGTCTCCATGGTAAATGCTCCCAAAGGAATCTGATCTCCAGATAGCTCAAGAAAGAAGAAGCCACATTTGTATGTCTACATAGTCAATTTTTTCTCTCATTAATTGAGAGCGGCGCTAGCCTAGTTGACACAATCTCCAGCGCCATAAGTGGCGCTATAGGAGAAATCTCTATCGCCACGAGCAAATCGTTTTCTATCACTACAAATAAAACTTCAATGGTACAGGTGCATATAAGGCTTTTTATAAAAGGTGTCGTCTTAGAAACTTCAAAACAGGCTCATTTGATTGGAAATTCGAAGGGCTAGTATACCCATTTTAATAGTCGAAAGTGATTGGGGGGCAACTAGCCCCCCCCCCCCCCTACGCCCCATTATCCCCTAAACATATCCACATCAAAATTTTGAGATAGCCAATTTGTTTCAGCGTAGTTATTTTCAATAGAAAAATATGTTTTTTGAGGAGGACACTCCCCCACTACCCCCAGGCAAAGAGTTTTTTAAAGTTATGGCCTGGGGGGGATGTTGGTTTCATATTAGGTTTTTATAGAAGCCGTTGTCGTAGAAACTTCATAAAAGGCTCATTCGATTGGAAATTCAAAATGGCTAGTGCTCTTTTTAATAGTCGAAAAGTGATTGGAGGGCGACTAGCCCCCCCCCCCCCCCCCACGCCCATCATTCCCCAGAACACATTCAATCAAATTTTGAGATAGGCATTTTGTTCAGCGTAGTTGATTTCCAATAGAAAAAATTTGTTTTTGAGGAGGACACTCGCCCCACAACCCTCAGGGCAAGGGTTTTAAGTTATGCCCGGGGGGCATATAAGATTTTTATAGAAGGACGTTTGTCGTAGAAACTACCAAAAAAAAGGCTAATTCGATTGGAAATTCGAAGGGCTAGTACCCTTTTTAAGAGTCGAAAGTGACTGGGGGAAACAAGCCCCCCCCCCCTAACGCCCATCATTCCCCCAAACATATCCAATCAAAATTTTGAGATAGCCATTTTGTTCAGCGCAGTTGATTTCGAGATAGAAAATCTGTTTTTGAGGAGGAAACTCCCCACAATCCTCAGGGCTATAGGGTTTTAAGTTATGCCCTGGGGCATAAAAAGGTTTTTATAGAAGGCGTTGACGTAGAAACTTCAAAAAAGGCTCATTTCGATTTGAAATTCAAAAGGGCTAGTGCCCTTTTTAATAGTCAAAAGTGATTGTAGGGCAACTAGCCCCCCCCACGCCCATCATTTCCCCAAACACATCCAATCAAAATTTTGAGATAGCCATTTTGTTCCGCCTAGTTGATTACCAGATAGAAAATATTTTTTGAGGAGGACACTCCCCAGAGCCCTCAGGCCAAGGGTTTTACAATTTATGCCTGGGGTCATGTAAGGTTTTAAGAAGGCGTTGTCGTAAAACTTCAAAAAAAAAGCTCATTCGATTAGAAATTCAAAGGACTAGTGTAGTGCCCTTTTTAATAGTCGAAAGTGATTGGAGGGCAATCTAGCCCCCCCCCCACGCCCATCATCCTCAGAACACATCCAATAAAAATTTTGAGATAGCCATTTTGTTCAGCGTAGTTGATTTCCATTTACAAAATATGTTTTTGAGGAGAACACTCCCCCACAACCCTCGGGAAAAGGGTTTTAAGTTATGCCCTCAGGGCATATAAGGTTTTTATATAAGGCGTTGTCGTAGAAACTACAAAAAGGGTCATTCAATTGGAATTTCGAAGATCTATTGCCCTTTTTAATAGTTGAAAGTTGATTGGAGGGCAACTAGCCCCCCCCCCCCCCCACGCCCATCATTCCCTAAACATATCCAATCAAAATTTAAGATAGCCAATTTGTTCAGCGTAGTTGATTTAGAGATAAAAAAAAAGTATGTTTTTTGAGGAGGAAACTCCCCCACAATCCTCAGGGCAAGGGTTTTAAAGTTATGCCCTGGGGCATATTTAAATCAAATGGTTTTTAGAGAAGGCGTTGTCATAGAAACTTCAAAAAAGGCTAATTCGATTTGAAATTCAAAAGGCTAGTGCCTACTTTTTAATAGTCAAAAGTGATTGGAGGGCAACTAGCCCTTCCCCCCCACGCCCATCATATCCCCAAACACATCCAATCAAAATTTTGAGATAGCCATTTTGTTCAGCCTAGTTGATTACCAGATAGAAAATATGTTTTTTGAGGAGGACACTCCCCCAGAGCCCTCAGGCCAAGGGTTTCAAGTTATGCCCTGGGGTTATATAAGGTTTTTAAAGAAGGTGTTGCCGTAGAAAAACTTTAAAAAAAGCTCATTCGATTAGAAATTCAAAGGACTAGTGCCCTTTTTAATAGTCGAAAGTGATTGGAGGGCAACTAGCCCCCCCCCCCCCCACGCCCATCATTCCCGAAAAACACATCCAATAAAAATTTTGAGATAGCCATTTTGTTCAGCGTAGTTGATTTCCAGATAGAAAATATGTTTTTGAGGAGGACACTCACCCACAACCTTCGGGGCAAGGGTTTTCAGTTATGCCCTGGGGGCATATAAGGTTTTTAAGGTTTTTATAGAAGGCGTTGTCGTAGAAACTTCAAAAAAAGGCTCCATTCGATGGGAAATTCAAAGGGCTAGTGCCCTTTTTGATAGTCAAAAGTGATTGGAGGGCAACTAGCCCCCCCCCCACACCCATCATTCCCCCAAACACATCCAATCAACAATTTGAGATAGCCATTTGTTCAGCGTAGCTGATTTTCAAATAGAAAATACGTTTTTGAGGAGGATACTCCCCTACAACCCTCGGGGCAAGGGTTTTTAAGCTATGCCCTGGGGAAATATAAGGTTTTTATAGAAGGCGTTGTCGTAGAAACTTCAAAAAAGGCTCATTCGATTGGAAATTTCAAAGGGCTAGTGCGCTTTTTAATAGTCAAAAAGTGATTGGAGGGCAACTAGCCCCCCCCCCCCCCCACGCCCATCATTCCCCTAAAACATCCAATCAAAATTTTGAGATGGCCATTTTGTTCAGCGTAGCTGATTTCCGGATAGAAAATATGTTTTTGAGGAGGAGGACACTCCCCTACAACTCTCAGGGCAAGGGTTTTAAGTTATGCCCTGGGGGGATATAAGGTTTTTATAGAAGGCGTTGTCGTATAAACTTCCAAAAAGCTTCATTCGATTGGAAATTCAAAAGGCTAGTGCCCTTTTTAATAGTCGAAAGTGATTGGAGGGCAACTAGCCCCCCCACGCCCATCATTCCCCCAAACACATCCAATCAAAATTTTGAGATAGCTATTTGTTCAGCGTAGTTGATTTCCACAGAGAAAATATCTTTTTGAGGAGGATACTCCCCCACAACCCTCGGGGCAAGGGTTGTAAGTTATGCCCTGGGGGCATATAAGGTTTTATAGAAGAAGTTGTCAAAGAAAACTTCAAAAAAGGGGCTCATTCGATTTGACTCGAAATTCAAAAGGCTAGTGCCCTTTTTAATAGTCAAAAGTGATTGGAGGGCAACTAGCCCTTCCCCCCGCCCATCATATCCCCAAACACATCCAATCAAAATTTTGAGATAGCCATTTTGTTCAGCCTAGTTGATTACCAGATAGAAAATATGTTTTGAGGAGGACACTCCCCCAGAGCCCTCAGGCCAAGGGTTTCAAGTTATGCCCTGGGGTTATGTAAGGTTTTTAAAGAAGGTGTTGCCGTAGAAACTTTAAAAAAAAAAAAAGCTCATTCGATTAGAAATTCAAAGGACTAGTGCCCTTTTTAATAGTCGAAAGTGATTGGAGGGCAAACTAGCCCCCCCCCCCACGCCCATCATTCCCGAAAACACATCCAATAAAAATTTTGAGATAGCCATTTTGTTCAGCGTAGTTGATTTCCAGATAGAAAATATGTTTTTGAGGAGGACACTCACCCACAACCTTCGGGGCAAGGGTTTTAAGTTATGCCCTGGGGGCATATAAGGTTTTTTAAGGTTTTTATAGAAGGCGTTGTCGTAGAAACTTCAAAAAAAGGCTCATTCGATGGGAAATTCAAAGGGCTAGTGCCCTTTTTGATAGTCAAAAGTGATTGGAGGGCAACTAGCCCCCCCCCCCCCACCCCATCATTCCCCAAAACACATCCAATCAACAATTTGAGATAGCCATTTTGTTCAGCGTAGCTGATTTTCAAATAGAAAATACGTTTTTGAGGAGGATACTCCCCTACAACCCTCGGGGCAAGGGTTTTAAGCTATGCCCTGGGGAAATAAGGTTTTTATAGAAGGCGTTGTCGTAGAAACTTCAAAAAAGGCTCATTCGATTGGAAATTCAAAGGGCTAGTGCCCTTTTTAATAGTCAAAAGTGATTGGAGGGCAACTAGCCCCCCCCCCCACGCCCATCATTCCCCTAAACACATCCAATCAAAATTTTGAGATGGCCATTTTGTTCAGCGTAGCTGATTTCCAGATAGAAAATATGTTTTTGAGGAGGACACTCCCCTACAACTCTCAGGGCAAGGGTTTTAAGTTATGCCCTGGGGGGATATAAGGTTTTTATAGAAGGCGTTGTCGTATAAACTTCCAAAAAGCTTCATTCGATTGGAAATTCAAAGGGCTAGTGCCCTTTTTAATAGTCGAAAGTGATTGGAGGGCAACTAGCCCCCCCACGCCCATCATTCCCCCAAAACACATCCAATCAAAATTTTGAGATAGCTATTTTGTTCAGCGTAGTTGATTTCCACAGAGAAAATATCTTTTTGAGGAGGATACTCCCCCACAACCCTCGGGGCAAGGGTTGTAAGTTATGCCCTGGGGGCATATAAGGTTTTTATAGAAGAAGTTGTCAAAGAAACTTCAAAAAAGGCTCATTCGATTGGAAATTCAAAGAGCTAGTGCTTTTTTAATAGTCGAAAGTGATTGGAGGGCAACTAGCCACCCCCACGCCCACCTTTTTCCCAAACACATCCAATCAAAATTTTGAGGTAGCCATTTTGTTCAGCGTAGTTGATTTCCAGATAGAAAATATATTTTTGAGGAGTGACACTCCCCTATAACCCTCGGGGCAAGGGTATAGAAGGTTTTTATAGAAGGCGTTGTCGTAGAAACTTCAAATAAGGCTCATTCGATTTGAAATTCAAAGGGCTAGTGCCCTTTTTAATAGTCAAAAGTGATTGGAGGGCAACTAGCCCCCCCAAGCCCATCATTTCCCCAAACACATCCAATCAAAATTTGGAGATAGCCATTTTGTTCAGCCTAGTTGATTACCAGATAGAAAATATGTTTTTGAGGAGGACACTCCCCCAGAGCCCTCAGGCCAAGGGTTTTAAGTGATGCCCTGGGGTCATGTAAGGTTTTTAAAGGCGGTGTTATCGTAGAAACTTCAAAAAAAAGCTCATTCGAAAAGAAATTCAAAGGACTAGTGCCCTTTTTAATAGTCGAAAGTGATTGGAGGGCAACTAGCCCCCCCCCCATGCCCATCATTCCCCAAAACACATCCAATAAAAATTTGAGATAGCCATTTTGTTCAGCGTAGTTGATTTCCAGATAGAAAATATGTTTTTGAGGAGGACACTCACCTACAACCCTCGGGGCAAGGGTTTTAAGTTATGCCCTGAGGGCATATAAGAACAATGTCGTCACAATGTACTATATATTATTTTTTTCCTTTAGAGCAGGGCACTCCATATGGAAGAAAATAGAAAATATCTTTTGGAGGAGGACACTCCCCCGCAACCCTCGGGGCAAGGGTTTTAAGTTATGCCCTGGGGGGATATAAGTTTTTATAGAAAGCGTTATCGTAGAAACTTCAAAAAAGGCTCATACGATTGGAAATTCAAAGGGCTAGTGCCCTTTTTGATAGTCGAAAGTGATTGGAGGGCAACTAGCCCCCCCCCCCCGAGCCCATCATTCCCCCAAACATATTCAATCACAATTTTGAGATAGCCATTTTGTTCAGCGTAGCTGATTTTCAAATAGAAAATAAGTTTTTGAGGAGGATACTCCCCTACAACCCTCGGGGCAAGGGTTTTAAGTTATGCCCTGGGGTATAACTGGGGTATATAGGCGTTGTCGTAGAAGCTTCAAAAAAGGCTCATTCGATTGGAAATTCAAAGGGCTAGTGCCCTTTTAATAGTCAAAAGTGATTGGAGGGCAACTGGACCCCCCACGCCCATCATTCCCCCAAACACATCCAATCAAAATTTTGAGATATCCATTTTGTTCAGCGTAGCTGATTTCCAGATAGAAAATATGTTTTTGAGGAAGACACTCCCCTACAACTCTCAGGGCAAGGGTTTTAAGTTATGCCCTGGGGGGATATAAGGTTTTATAGAAGGCGTTGTCGTAGAAACTTCCAAAAAGCTTCATTCGATTGGAATTCAAAGGGCTAGTGCCCTTTTTCATAGTCGAAAGTGATTGGAGGCAACTAGCCCCCCTCCCCCCACGCCCATCATTCCCCCAAACACATCCAATTAAAATTTTGAGATAGCTATTTTGTTCAGCGTAGTTGATTTCCACATAGAAAATATCTTTTTGAGGAGGAAACTCCCCCACAACCCTCGGGGCAAGGGTTGTAAGTTATGCCCTGGGGGCATATAAGGTTTTTATAGAAGGCGTTGTCGTAGAAACTTCAAAAAAGGCTCATTCGATTTGAAATTCAAAGGGCTAGTGTCTTTTTAATAGTCGAAAGTGATTGGAGGGCAACTAGCCACCCCCCACGCCCACCTTTTTCCCCAAACACATCCAATCAAAATTTTGAGATAGCCATTTGTGTCAGCGTAGTTGATTTCCAGATAGAAAATATATTTTTGAGGAGTGACACTCCCCTATAACCCTTGGGGCAAGGGTATATAAGGTTCTTATAGAAGGCGTTGTCGCAGAAACTTCGAAAAGGGCTAATTTGATTGGAAATTGGAGTAGCTAGTGCCCTTTTTAATAGTCGAAAGTGATTGGAGGGCAACTAGCCCCCCCCCCCCCACGCCCATCATTTCCCCAAACAAATCCAATCAAAATTTTGAAATAGCCATTTTGTTCAGCGTAGTTGATTTTCAGACAGAAAATATCTTTTTGAGGAGGACTCTCCCCCACAACCCTCGGGGCAAGGGTTTTAAGATATGCCCTAGAGGTATATAAGGTTTTTATAGAAGGCGTTGACGTAGAAACTTCAGAAAAGGCTCATTCGATTGGAAATTCAAAGGGCTAGTGCCCTTTTTGATAGTCGAATGTGATTGGAGGAAACTAGCCCCCCCCCCCCCTCCGACCACGCCCATCATTCCCCAAACATTCCCTCACAACCCTCGACACTCCCCCATAACCCTCGGGGAAAGGGTTTTAAGTTATGCCCTGAGGGCATATAAGAACAATGTTGGCACAATGTACTATGTATTATTTTTTTCCTTTAGACCAGGGCACTCCATATGGAAGGGGTCGTCGTAAAACTTCGAAAGGGGCTCATTCGATTGGAAATTGGAGTAAGTGGTGCCCTTTTTAATAGTCGAAAGTGATTGGAGGGGAACTAGCCCCCCACGCCCATCATTCCCCCAAACATATCCAATCAAAATTTTGAGATAGCCATTTTGTTCAGCGTAGTTGATTTCCAGATAAAAAATATTTTTTTGAGGAGGACACTCCCCTACAACCTTCGGGGCAAGGGTTTTAAGTTTTGCCCTGGGGGCATATAAGGTTTTTTATAGAAGGCGTTGTCGTAGAAACTTCGAAAAGGGCTCAGTAAAGAACGATGTTGCCACAATGTATTATTTGTTTTGCTCCATACCCGGGTACTTCGTATCAAAGGAGTTGTCGTAGAAACTTCGAACAGGGCTCATTTGAATGGAAATTGGAGTGGCTATTGCCCTTTTTAATAGTCGAAAGGGACTGGAGGGCATCTAGTCCTCACCCCCCACGCCCATCACGCCCACCTTTTCCCCAAACACATCCAATCAAAATTTTTAGCCATTTTGTTCAACGTAGTTGAATGGAAATTAGGTCTTTCAGGATGACAACCCCTCCCCCCCCCACCGCCCTCAGGGCAACGGTTGTAAGTTATGCCCTGGGGGGCATATAAGGATTTTATTGAAAGCACTGTTGAAGAAACTTCAAAAGGGCTCACTCAATTGGAAATTGAAAGGGCTAGTGCCCTTTTTAATAGTCAAAGTGATTGGAGGGTAACTAACCCCCCTCTCGCGCCCACCATTCCTCCAAAACACATCCCATCAAAAACTTCAGATAACCATTTTTGTTCAACGTAGTAGAAAGTTCGGGAAATTAGGTCTTTGAGAATGACACCCCCCGCAGCCCTCAGGGCAAGGGTTGTAAGTTATACCCTGGGGGGCATATAAGATTTTATTGAAAGTGTTGTCGTAGAAACTTCAAAAGGGCTCATTTGATTGGAAATTGAAAGGGCTAGTGCCATTTTTAATAGTTGAAAGTGATCGGAGAGCGACTACCGCCC
Organism: Artemia sinica; assembly: GCA_027921565.1. Taxonomy (NCBI): domain Eukaryota; kingdom Metazoa; phylum Arthropoda; class Branchiopoda; order Anostraca; family Artemiidae; genus Artemia; species Artemia sinica. Next base: position 638,335 of record JAPEVW010000076.1, read on the forward strand.
CTCTCACGCCCACCATTTCCCCAAACACATCCAATCAAAATTTTGAGATAGCCATTTTGTTTAACGTAGTTGAAAGTTCTGGAAATTAGGTCTTAGAGGATGACAACCACCCTAACAGCCCTTAGGGTAAGGGTTGTAATTTATTACAACCTTAGGGTTGGGTGTCTGTTCGTATCTTGTACGGTAAACTCCAAAAGGTTAGTTTTTTGTTGTTTTTTTTTCTTTTTTGTTTAGCACTGAGGACGACTTGGCGGAGGTCCTTGTCGAAATATTGCTTGTTTTTCGTCTTCATGTTTTTGCCACTGGCTGACAAAATCCTCGTTTTCTCACCCTTTTTTGGTTTTATTTTCCAGTTATTATTTCCTTCCCTCTCTGAAATTTCTATGTTGTAATTTATGCCCTGGGGCATGTAAGGTGTTTATAGAAAGCGTTGTCGTTTCAAAAAGGGCTCATTCGATTGGAAATCGAAAGGCCTAGTGTTCTTTTTAATAATTAAAAGTGATTTGAAGGCTTGACATTTTTATAGTAAAGATCGATGGGGGGTATAATGTATTATTTTTTGTTGTTGTTTAGACCAGGGCACTTCGTATCAAGGGAGTTGTCGTGGGAACTTCGAAAAGGGCTCATTTGATTGAAAATAGAAAGGGTTGATGCCCTTTTCAATAGTCAAAAGTGATTGGAGGGCAACTAATCCCCCTCCCACACCCACCCTCCCATTGGCCCATTATGTTTAAAAACTAAATGTTGCCTTAAGATTAAATCAAAATGCACTGTGCTACCCAATAAAGCATCTCAGCAGTATCCCAAGAACGACTGAGGGTATAGTGTTCAGACTTTCGGGGCTATTTCTGCTCTTAAAATTTAACCAAATCAAAATAGTGTAAATGTATTCAAGCTATCAAAGAAAGTAAACAGATTTTTTTCCGAATGGTATCAAGTTTTTCATTTCAGGTCAACTAGAGGAGGTATGAAACTAAATTAAACACTACTATTTGTGTCCAGATTTTTTTAAAAGGGTGTAGGCTATGTTATTAAAAATTGCTGAAAAATTTTCTCCAGCATACAAATAGCAGGCCAAACTATAAAGTCTTAAAAAAAGAAAAAGATTTAAAGCATTATTTTCTTTTTCCCTGAAAAGACTATGTTAATATAAAACGAACAGAAATTAATTAAAAAAAACTTTTTCCACAAAACAAGTTTTTCAAAGAAAAGTAAAGAACTCCATTAAACAAAAAATTAGCAAAAATAAAATCAAATAATCTACCAAGCGTGAAAAACTACCACAAATCAGCATCAATAAACAAATAAAACCCAAAACGAACAGAAATTACAATAAATAACCGAGTCAAATTCAAAACGAGCAGAAATTAACATAAGTTGGGCTCAAAACCCCTGTGCCTTCCCAAGGTCAGAACAAAATTTGCACTTTACTGAAAAAAATACAAATGAATGTGCATTGTCAGTTTAATATACATATACTGACATTTAGCAATCAAAATGTGAATATTATTTGATTTATTAAAGTTATAAAAGTAAAAAACATTATTTTCTAATATAAAACATTATATTCGGCTACAAATACGACTAGTTACGACTGCAATAGTGACTACTTCCGACTGCGACAACTTTCAACTTTGACTAAGACAGCTTAAAAACTGGTACTACGTTTACTTGTGTCTGCTTTCAGAAAATACTAGGGGATATTGAAAAAAAATCAACACATTATGTGCATGCTGATTGTCAAAAGGGCGCATTAGCAATATTCAGGAACAGGGCGCATTAGCAATATTTCAGGAACAGCTGAGGGAATTAAGTTGAAACTTCCAAGGTATGTTCAAAAGTGCTTGAACCTTTAGAGAATATGCTCGAGGGAATTTTAAACTAAATAAAAAGACACTAAGTCCTTTTATATATATATATATATATACTTAATATATATAGCTACTATATATATATATATATATATATATATATATATATATATATATATATATATAATATATATATATATATATATATATATATATATAATATATATATATATATATATATGTATAATATATATATATATATATATATATATATATATATATATATATATATATATAATATATATATATATATATATATATATATATATATATATTAAACTGTCAACCCACATTCATTTTTTTTTTTTTTTTTTTTTTCATTAATCTTGGTTATGATGGTGATTTTCTTTTTAATCGATAATATGAGAAATAGAAACGCACAGCTTAAAATAAGGATCGTTTTCAGTCTAAGGGCAAATTATTTTTTAGTCTTTAGAAGGCAAATTAGCCGTCAGCCCAACTCCTTTTAGTTTCTACTCGTTTTAAGTTTGACTCGGATATCTATTGTAAATTCTATTTGTTTTTGGGGTCATTTATAAATTAATGGTGATTTGTAGTTTTATGCTTGAAAAATTATTTGACTTTATTTCAGCTCATCTTTGGTTTAATTTAGCTCTTTGTGGCCACTTTTCTTTAAAAAAAAAGTTAGTTTGTAGAAACCTTATTTTAAAATTAATTATAGAAAAAGACAAGTCGAATACACTCGAAGATAATGGGCCAGACATCAACACCTAAAGACATGGCTTCGAACTTAAATATACATAGTTTTACCAAAGTTATGATAAAATTCAAGAAGTCTCTACCATTCAAAAGTGCTTATGTTAGAGACAAATTAGAAATGTAACTAATATAAACATAAATTACAAATGTAAATATAATCTTTACAAATATAAATTAGATAGATATAAGACAAACAAATTAGATCCTTCATATTTTCTGACAGTTTCAAATTAAAATGTTAAGATTTCTAACTCCAATGATTTGAAGTGGGGACACGGCTCAATTATATGACGTCTGAGACATATTTTTACCCTTAATCTAGAACTTAATATCAGCTCCTCACTTAAACCATTGTTATACAATCTTCACAATGATTAGCTTAAGAATCAATTATTGTTCTTACGTCCAATTCTCGAATGGTTACACTTGTCTGGTTTGGCATTGATGTCAACTAAATATCAGACATCTAAAATAGAAAATATTAAAAAAGTGTTAAAATTTTATTTTTGGTTCTTCCATCATTACTCATAGACATTGAGTAAAATCATTTTATCTGCCTTTTTTTTAAAAAACACAACACACAAACTTAACATGAAGGTGTGGAATGAAATTCCCACTGTCCAATAGCAATGTAAATTCATAAATTTCCCAACAATTTCAAAAACGATTGTTGGGAAAAATGTTAGGTAACAGTTTTCTGTTGGACGGCAGAAAAACCCTACAATAAATTTTTTTGTGCAGCTTCTTATTTTCAATTAAAAAATAAAATGCTAGCTCAACTTAGCTTTTTTATCTAGATGAGTTGACCCGTAAGTAGCGCTTATTACTCTAAATTTTTATATTTGTTGTGTAAAAATGGTATAAAATGGCGAAAAATATAAAAATATAATATAAAAATATTTGGTATAAAATGGCGAAAAAGCGATTGGTATAGGGTTTAGTTTTTAAATGATTTTAGTGAAAGGTATGCAATAACGCAGCTATATTTTCGACCCAGTTGTTGACTCAGTTTTATTTAAACCTTCATGAAACTCAAGATTTCTGAAAAAAAAAAAAAAAATTTTCAATTCCTAATTAAAATCTAAAATTTTTAGTGAATTACAAAGATAATTCAAGGAAAGAGAATTGAAAAAAGAACAGGTAATTTTCCATTCTATATAATAAATTGACCCTTGAATCCTCTATCCAATCGTATTTTACTTAGTGAGTCCTGACATGAAGTTGGTTACATATTGAGTCTCAATTCTGAGATAGAAAAAAAGCAAGTGTAGGCAAAAAAAGTGTCCTTGAAAAAATCAACTCTAAAATACAGGGAAAGACAGAGGAAGAAAATAGAATGCGAGAAATCTTCACCTTTTCGTAAAGAATGGGATTTTTTCTAGACTATGAAATAATGACTCTTTACTCAGTCCTGACTCTTAAGTTTGTTAAAGTAATTCAAAGGGGTAATAACATCAAATTTAATTATATTAATAATCAAATTTTATTATATATACAATGCTTTCCTTCGACTTTCACAATATCCCCACTCCTGTCTCTTATGCTCCTTTTTTCGATTTTAGTTAAGCTATTTGGCTGCTTGTCAACAATTCAGAAGCTTTGGAATCTCTTTTGCTATTGACAATTTCTCCGAGTCTTTCAAATACACTCCGTTTTTTTTTTAATCTGGTTGTCTAACCCACACTCGGTTTTTGAGCCTTCTTACAAGTTGAATCCGGTTGTCTAAGTTATGAGTCTTCTTACAAGTTGAATCAGATGTCTAACCCACACTCGGTTTGGAGCTTTCTTACAAGTTTGGAGTCTTTTTACATTCTTTGCAGGCTTTAACTGTAGGCACTTGAGCTATATTCTTATTAACAAAACCAGCTTCAGTTAACAAAGTATTCACAATATCGGCCAAAACTTCACTTTAATCCTGAAGCTGAAACGAAGTTGTTCTCTCCATTCTTCTCTTTTATCTCCGAACTTTTGATTATGACAAAAAGCTTTGAATGATTGCCGTTGGAATTCCTCGCTCACCATTTTCTTTGTGAATTCTTCAAAAGTAGTAATTTCCATTTTTAAAACTAAAAAAAAAAACAAAAAAACTTATAAATTACATTCAAAAAGATCTTTTGACATTAAATAGACCTTACTTGACACCAAATATAGCGCAGCTCTAACTCTAACTCGAACCCTGGCAAGAGCTTTCTTCGATTTAAAAATGGCAGTACAGTCCCAGCCTATATTAGTATAACATAAACAATCTCAACAGTAAACCCTACTGTGAAATCTGCAACACAAAATCAAAGAAACAAGCACAAAATACTATTTTAATGGTTAACTATTTCCAAGGCTTGCTATATTATTACCAGCACTATATACTTATGTCAAGAAAGAGACTGGTAGATTATCGCTTGGTAGATTATTTGATTTTATGTTTGCTCATTTTTGGTTAATGGAGTTCTTTACTTTTCTCTGAAAAACTTATTTTGTCGAAAAAGTTTTTTTTAATTTATGTTCTGTTCGTTTTATATTGACATAGTCTTTTTAGGGAAAAAGAAAATAATTCTTTAGATCTTTTCGTTTTTTTAAGACTTAATAGATTGGTCTGCTATTTGTATGGAGAAAAATTTTCAGCAATTTTTAACAACATACACCCTTTTAAAAATCTGGACACAAATAGTAGTGTTTAATTTAGTTTCATACCTCCTCTAGTTGACCTGAAATAGAAAACTTGATACCATTCGCAAAAAAATCTGTTTACTTTCTTTGATAGCTTGGATACACTTACGCTATTTTGATTTGGTTAAATTTTAAGAGTAGAAGTAGCCCAAAAAGTTTGAACAAAATACCCTCAGCTCAGTCGTTCTTGGGATACTGATGAGATGCCTTATTGGAAATTAGTGTTATCACAGTGTATTTTGATTTAATCTAAAGTCAACATTTAGTTTTAAACATAATGGGCAAATGGGAGGGTGGGCGTGGGAGAGGAACTAGTCGAAAGTGATTGGAGGGCAACTAACCCCCCTCTCACGCCCACCTTTTCCCCAAACACATCTAATCAAAATTTTGAGACAGCCATTTTGTTCAAAGCAGTTGAAAGGTCCGGAAATTATATCTAAGAGGATGAAACTCCCCCCACAGCCCTCAGAGTAAGGGATGTGTTATGCCTTGGGGGCATATAAGGTTTTTATTAAAAGTTTTGTCGTAGAAACTTGAAAAAGGGCTCATTCGATTGGAAATTCAAAGGGCTAGTGCCCTTTTTAATAGTCGAAAGTGATTTGAGGGCAACTAACCCCCCTCTCGCGCCCACCTTTTCCCCAAACACATCCAATCAAAATTTTAGATAACCATTTTGTTCAACGTAGTTAAAAGTTTTAAAATTAGGTCTTTGAGGATGTTAACCCCCTCGGAGCCCTCGGGGCAAGGGTTGTAAGTTAGACCCTGGGGCATATAAGGCTTTATAGATAGTGATGCTGTAGAAACTTCAAAAAGGGCTCATTCGATTGGAAATTAGAAGGGCTTGTGCCCTTTTCAATAGTCGAAAGTGATTGGAGGATAACTAGCACCCCTCTCACATCACCATTTCTCCAAACACATCCAATCAAAATTTTGAGATAGCCATTTTGTTTGACGTAGTTAAAAAGTCCGGAAATTATGTTTTTGAGGATGATACTCCCCCCACAGCCCTAAGGGCAAGGGTTGTAAGTTATGCCCTGGGGGCTAATAAGGTTTTTTTTATAGCAAGCGTTGTCGTAGAAACTCAAAAAGGAATCATTCGATTAGAAATTGAAACGGCTAGTGCCCCTTTTAATAGTCGAAAGTGATTGGATGGTAAGTAGCCCCCCTCTCACACCCACCATTTCTCCAAACACATCCAATCAAAATTTTGAGATAGCCATTTTGTTCGACATAGTTAAAAAGTCCGGAAATTATGTCTTTTAGGATGACAACCCCCTCACAGCCCTCAGGTCAAGGGTTGTAAGTTATGCCTTAGGGCATATAAGATTATTATAGAAAGCGTTGTCGTACAAACTTCAAAAAGGGCTCATTCGATTGGAAAATTGAAAAGGGCTAGTGCCCTTTAAAATATTCAGAAGTGATTGGAGGGCAACTAACCCCCCTCTGACGCCCACCATTCCCCAACACATTCAATCAAAATTTTGAGATAGCAATTTTCTTCAACGTAGTTGAAAGTTCTGGAATTTAGTCTTTGAGGATGACACCCCTCCCCAGTCCTCAGGGCAAGGGTCGTAAGTTATGCCTTGGGGGCATATAAGGTTTTTATTTAAAGCTTTGTCGTAGAAACTTCAAAAGGACTCATTCGATTAGAAATTGAAAGGGCTAGTGCCTTTTTTAATAGTTGAAAGTGATTGGAGAGCAACTAAACGCCCTCTCACGCCCACCATTTCCCCAAACACATCCAATCAAAATTTTGAGATTGCCATTTTGTGGCACAGATCTGGAAGAAACTTATAAGTTGCTTTCAAATATCACTCACTAGCACTATTAGAGCCATAATCCCGATGAAGAAATCCACCTCCTATATCCCCAAGAGTGAGTGAATTTATTCTCCAGTTCCCTAATAAAAATTCCAATCAAAATTAACCATTAACCATTATCAAAAAACATACCTTGTTGATGGACTTGAAAAATGGGAGAACCAGAAAAAAAAATCATACTTTGTTCACAATCCAAAAGGTGAATGTCATTGCAATATGTAACCACGCCTAAATCAAAACATAAAACAATTAATATCACGATCATATTCATTATAACAGTTTAAAAAAAGATTGGGCATAATAGCCTTGTAAGCAACGATACAATCATTCCAAAACAGAAGACCATCCATGCAATTATCCGTGCCGAACACAGTGTTACAACTAAATTGAATTATTTTTTATCCCTTACTTATAATAGTACAAAAAAATACAAAAAAAAGACCGCAAAAAAGCTAAATTTTTTTCTATATCCTGAAAATACAACAAAAAACAAAACGTTAACTTGAAACAACCAAATCAGGAATAGGGTCATCCACAGGAAAGCCACTTTTCTGCCATGCCTATTAAAACATAACAAAGGTGGAATCGATTTTGTCACCCAAGCTTCCACACCGAAACTTTTCTGTTCTATTTTGGTTTTCCTTGGCTATGCCCAAGCATGCTGGTTTGAAACTCATGGTATTGGCTGTCAAAGGGGGTTGGTTTCAGTGACAACTGTGACGAGGAGATTATTCAAGCTAGATGTTAATTGGGAACAAAACGTCAAAAAACCGTGATGTATCAATCACATCATATATTATTTATAGAAGCCATTTCCCAAAAAAATGCTTTCAAAGAAAGCTAAAAGATAAACTAAAACCTGATAAGATAGCTAACACAAAAGAAAGAAAATGAAGAGAAAGCCAGTTGGTTTTTATTGATCTTTAGATCTTTAGTTTTATATTGTTTTATTAACAAGGAGATGAATGCCGACAAGAAAAGGAGAAAGAGATAGACTAAAATAATAGTTGGATCGAGAGAAAAGACAGAGCTAAAAACAAAGTGAGAAATAAGATAAATAACACAAAAAAGAAAGAAAATGAAGAGAAAGCCAGTTGGTCAGATGATACCAACGGCAAAATAAACATCAGATAACCACAGAATATTAAAAAGAAATTTTCAAGCAACAATGCCATTCAACTCGACAATGCTGCTCATTTTATAAGTAATGAAAATGGCAAAAAGCGATTGGTATAGTGTTTAGTTTTAATATGATTTCAGTGAAAGGTATGCATTCACTCAGCTATATTTGCGACCATTTGGGTTTGGAGGATGGCAATCAATAGGTAAGATGGATTTTGCAAAAATAAGAAGATTTACTCTCGCCCACAAAAATAGAACTTTCAAGTTTAAACAATTTCAAAATAAAATACACATATCCTACTGTATGTTTCTGATGATGATGTTAATATCCAAGACCTAAATAGGTGCCGGAACAGAGTTCTGACTATATATTGAATACAGGGTGGAGAGTGCACTATAGGTGCCAAGGGGGGGGGAGGGGGTGTGTGAAAATTCTGCTCTTTTGGGAATGTTTTGGACAATCATAATTGACTTAAAGAACAAATCAATTTCAGTAGCATTGTAAAATGTACTAAATGAGCTCTTTTTCTCGAAGTCCTGCTCTGCAAAAGCTAAATTTGATATGAAGAGTCTGTTTTGAGTGGTAGTGGAGAAGGTAGTCCTCATATTACTTAGAGTGGCCCTTGGAAGGCTATTAAAAACGAAAAGAAATTCAGTAAAATCCTGTAATGTCAAAATCATGGTATTAATTGTACTATTTATTGAGAAAAAACCAAAGATAAGATTATGCACGGGTTCCTCTGAGAATGTTTAATTGGCTCATCCCTCCTTTCCAAAAAGTATTAAAAGTTAAAAAAATCCAAAAGTTAAAAAAAAAAAAAACCCACACACACACACACACACATACATATATATATATATATATATATATATATATATATTATATATATATATATATATATATATATATATATATATATATATATATATATATATATATATATATATATATATATATATCATTTATAGACTAGTCTATATACATATATATATAAACAACTCAATTTATAGACTCGAGTATCTATATATATATATATATATATATAACTATATATATATATAATATATATATATATATATATATATATATATATTATATGTATATATATATATATATATATATATATATATATAATATATATATATATATATATATATATAATATATATATATATATATATATATAATATATATATATATATATATATATATATATTTTAATAACAGTGGACCCGTTGACACTGGGGGAGAAGAAGTTAGAAAACTTTGTCTCGCAGAATACCAACAGATTCTTCAGCCTTATATATATATATATATATATATATATATATATATATATATATATATATATATATATATATATATATATATATATATATATATATATATATATATATATATATATATATATATATATATATATATATATATATATATATATATATATATATATATATATATATATATATATATATATATATATATATATATATAATATATATATATCTATATAATATATATATATATATATATATATATATATATATATATATATATATATATATATATATATATATATAATATATATATATATATATATATATATATATAGATATAGAGAGATAAGAGATATAGAGATGAGAGAGAGAGAGAGAGAGAGAGAGAAGAGAGAGAGAGAGAGAGAGAGAAAAAAAAAAAAAACACCTATACAAACACACAGAGTCCGCGGACCGCATGTTATGGCACTTACTGAAACTTGGTCAAATGATCAAAAGTCGTCGTTGCTAGATATTCCAAATTATCAGTTAGTGATGAAAAGTAGAGAGTTGCATCAAAATGGGGTTTGGCGGTTTTATATAAAGAATGATCTAGGTGTAACAATGTAGACAGAATTAACAAAGCACAGAGAAATGGTTTTTTGAGTCGTTAGCGCTATAGTTGTGTCTAGTAATGAATTTAAATGTTTTGTTGTGGTGATTTATTGGCCTTCATCAGGAAATGCTGTGAAATGTATTAGTTTACTGGAAGAGCAATTGAATGTGTTACCTGTTGGGCGAATATGTTACGCAGTTCCTTCCTGAAGAATGTGATGTGTCAGCTTATTTGAAGCCAGTAAAATTAAGCGAAGTATCTGAAGTTGTTAAAAATATGGAAAATGGTGCAGCCGGATCTGACCTCATTACTCTAAAGGTTTCCGTGATGTTTTTACCCAGTTCTATATTGGATTCGTGTTTTTAATTAATGAGTGTTTCAAATTTGGAGTTTTTCCTGATTGTTTTAAAACAAGCACAGGTGAAATCTTTGTTTAAAGGAGGTGACTCGGAAGACCTGGATAATTACAGACCGATATCGCTACTTCCTATTATATCTAGAGTAATTGAAAAGTTAATATATAAGCGAATTGTGAAGTTCCTTGAATCAAGATCATTTTTTCGTTCTACTCAATTTGGCTTTAGGAAAGCAATGTCGACCGAGCAAGCTATTCTATTTTTAACGTCGTTTGTTAATAATAAGTTGAACTGCGGTCTGAAAAGTTGCGTCAGTATTGTTAGATATCAAGAAGGCTTTTGACTGCGTGGATTATGAAATATTGGTGAAAAAATTGGAGAATTGTGGTATTCGAGATAATTTGTTGCAATTATTAAGTTTTTTTCTGAATAAAAACGACCCAGTGCGTAAAAATAGGAGATTTTAAATCGAGTGACAAAAGTATAACTTGTAGCGTTCCTCAAGGATCAGTTCTGGGCCCCTATTGTTTTTGACCTATATAAATTACTTGGATAAGTGCCTGGTAAGCTGTAGTCTGTTAACTGTTAACTAGTGAAGTATCTAACGTTAAGGCTATTTTATCCAGCTTTGCAGATGATACCCATTACATAGTGGCTGCTAGGACAGAAAAGGAGCACTTTTTGTGTGGCATTTTTGAATAGACCTACTTTAAAAAAAAAAAGTTTTGCGGTATTAAAATTAATGGTTAATTTTAATGTCAATTCTAATTTAAATTTCATAAGTTTATTTAAGTTCATAAGTTCACGAGTTTATTAATTATTTCACATTCACAAATAAATAAATAAATTAAACAACACTTTCGCACTGGAGAAAACCTATTAAAGTTGACGGTTGCACAAAAGTCCATGTAGTTTTTTACCAATTAACTCAACTATTTACTTAAACCTCAACTATTTAATTAAGTGTATTATAAATAAACCAAAATTAAATAAACTAAAACTAATATATATGAAAAAAATAGATAAATAAATAGCCTAACTGAATTAAAAATAATAATAGATAAATCAAAATATGAAAGAAAAATAATAATGACAAATCCAGTCTCCATCACTCTTCAATTCTCAACTCCCCCCTCCCTCACCCTGCCCTCCCACCCTATCTTACCAAAAGGGATAGCTCCCTTTTGGCATTGAATGAATTTAGAGAAACAAAAATCTAACAAAACATTCTGAATTTCAGGAAAAATAGCCTAGATACTCAAATGCCAGATTTATAAATAATTTCTAAGCTTCAGAATCCAAAAATCCAAGCCGTAAATTTAGCTACATTTTTAATCAGATATATCATTTAAAGTTACTTAAAATAGCGTTTTAGAAATCCCCACTCCATCCAGAGACTAAACTCATATTTTTTTTCTCCAGAAGGATAATCACAATTGAGTGCTTATTAGCTGTTTTACTTCTTCACAGTGAGAATATAAGCTTGTCTTAAGAAAGAACAAAAGCTTGCCAATAAAGCGTAAGACATTTTTTAGTCTGATTTAGTCTTCAATCAGACTAATGGATAGTCTGCTTTACTTACCTAGTAAAGCAGACTATCCTGCTTTGTCTGCTTTACTGGGCAGACAAAGTGCAATGTATTACTTGCACTTCTCTGAAAATAAAATATTGTTAACAGTTTGGCGTTGAATATAACAACTGTTTAGCTTTATTCTAATTCTGTTGGTTAACTAAACATTTTTGATTTATCAATGGATGAACTAATGGAAGATGAGAAATAGTTGAGGTTTAAGTAAATAGTTGAGTTAATAGGTAAATAGTTACGTGGACTTTCGCGCAATCGCAAACCTTCATAGGTTATCTCCAGCACAAAGGTGCTGTTTAATTTATGTATTTATTTGTGAATGTGATATAATAAATAAACTTTTGAACCAATGAACTTAAATAAACTTATGAATATTAAATTAGAATTGAAATTTAAATAATCTCAACATTTCTCTCATGATAGCCCTAGAGAGCAAGGTTGAACCACATTTTTTGTACAGTTTACTCTTTAAAATATAGTCAGTCAGTTTGCTACTCAAAACAATCTGTAGGCAATTTCTCTGGAAAACATCTAGGGCATCCCTCCTTCAACTTTTGGAGTGCCCAAGCTACAGGACCATATTTGACTACTGTCATCACTGTAGTTTCCAATTTCTACATTGATTTGCAGACTTATCTTCCTATTCTTCCAAACTTTTTCAACTGTGAAAAAACACCATGGGCCATGGCTATTCTACTTTTAACATCTTAGCTACATCTGCAGTCTTTACTCTTAATACTACCAAGGTAAGTAAAGCTGTCCATTTGATCAATCTTCTTGTTACCCTGTATCATCTATTCGTCTTTACTTATTCATAGTCTTAGTAACTTAGTTGTTCTTAACGTTAATTTTAAAAAAAGACTATTCTTGCACCCTGAACACTTGAAACTACAACTACTACTACTAACAACTCACCACAGCATAAAGCCACCTGAGGCCAACACAGCTACGCACGCTCCTCCTCCACCCCAATCTATTAAAAGCCTCCCTTTTACACCCGCCCACAAAGTTCCCATTTTCTTTAAATCTTTCTTTATGACGTCCTCCCACCCCAGACGGGGACGACCTGCTTTCCGTTTAGCCCTAGATGGTTGGCCGAAAAGGACAATCTTCGGCAATCTGTCATCCTTCATCCGCACAACGTGCCCTAGCCACCTCAACCTTTCTTTCATTATAGCCCTAGAAAGCGGTATTAAACCACATTTTTCGTATAGCCTATTGTTTGAAATACGGTCAGTCAGCCTGGTACCCAGAACAATCCTTAAGCAATTTCTCTGGAAAACATCTAGCAAATCTTCATCCGCTTTTCGGCGCGTCCATGCTTCAGAGCCATATTTGACCACTGTCATCACTGTAGCTTCTAATATTCTAATCTTGGTTTGCAGACTTATCTTCCTATTCTTCCAGACTTTTTTTAACTGTGAAAAAAAACACCCTGAGCCCTGGCTATTCTATATTTAACATCTTCACTGCTCCCACCATCTTTACTAATAATACTACCAAGGTAAGTGAAGCTGCCCACCTGATCAATCTTTTCATTACCCAACGTCACCTTTTCATCTTCACTTATTCCTAGACTTAGTGACTTAGTCTTCCTAACATTAATTTTCAAACCAATTCTAGCACCCTGAACTCGCAAAACCTCTAAACTTCATTCATTTTGCTCACACTTTCATCTAGGATGCTTAAATCATCAGCATAATCCAAGTCCAGGAGACTTTTTCCTCCCATTTGGTTCCGTGGTCTGCCATTGCCTTTCCTGTGCTCCTTAAAACAAAGTCCATCAAAATAATCCATACAAAGGGAGATAGAACACAACCCTGCTTAACTCCTGATTTAATACAAAACCAGCTGCTAACCTCACTGCCTACCTTAACCGCACCAGTGTTATTCTCGTACATAGCACTAATCACTTATAAAGTTTGTTCATTTTACTAACATTTTTGTCTCTAGAATGCTTAAACCATCAGGATAATCTAAGTCTAGGAGAATTTCACTACTCTAATTGAGAATCTATAGAGTTGAGAGCTAAAGGGGTTTGATGACTCAGGCAAATCTCACTAATTGGTCTAAGAGTAAAATTTTTGTCAACATATCCTCTCCCCTTCCTAAAACGACAGTGTTTTATCTAAAGCATCTCAAAGTCTAAAAATTATCATCATACTAAGGAATTTACTTCTTACAGAAACCAAGCTAATGCCTCTGTAATTACCACACACCACACTCACTCTTATTACCTATCTTATAGAGGAGTTTCATAAGAGTTTTCCTAAAAATGCTAGGCACTTCCACTTTTTCAATATCACACTCATGGTCTTCAGTAATTTATCTCTATCTTCATAACCACCATATTTAAAAATTCATTTACCATGCTATCAGCACCTAGAACCCTATTATGTTTTAATCCTTTTAGTATTGTCACTTACTCGTCCTTAAAAAAGAAATGTTCCTTCACATTTAAAGTGTTACAAACTTCTTCATTCTTTTCAATACCTTTCCCTGTAGCTCTATCACAGGTTTAGCAAATTCTCAAAATGTTCTGCCACAACTCTCTTTAACTGGGACAAGTCCAGATTGACTACTCCCTCAGAATTTATAAACACGTCGGTAAAATATTTTATTAGAATGGCATCTGGGTGCATCTTTCAGATCATCAGCAATTTTATCTATGGCCACCACTTCACACCTCTTTAATTCATCTTTTGATCCTCTCTACTTTTGCTAAATACTTCTTATTTTCACATGATCTATCACTCAGACACCCTTTGAGACCTAAGGGGTTGTTCACGTGTTTGATTATATGACTGGGAAAGAGGTTCAAGGTTTATTTCAGGGATTGCTAAAGTATCGGCTTCTCTTTTGAGAAAACCGAAATATGACTCGTTTATTCTTAAATCACCGGAATCTCTGTTTAAAGCTAGACCTAAATGTTGGCATTTATAAATTTCAACAGCTTCTCTGTAGTGCTGGACAATACCTTTGTCATGCAAAATTAGGCTAGCTTGATTAAACAAAATAGTATGGTCTGGGTTTTCAAAGATGTGCTCTGCAACAGCAGAGTCAAAATTTTCTGTTTTTTTCTGCTTTTTAAGTGTATTATTAATTGAAATAGAGTGCTGAGTTAATCTATCTGTTAGTTGCTGATCAGTTCTTCCAATATACCAAAGACCACACGAACAAAGGATTCTGTAGACACCGGAGTTTTCACTTATCAGGATAGGGTCTTTACCTTGATAAATTTGGACCTGATAGTTTTCTGCGTCTATAGTAAGTGTAAATCTTATTTTTTCTTAGATTTTTTGAAATGTAGTCTGAAACCCCTTTAACGTATGGGAGACCAAGATAAACTGAATTTTCCCTTTGATTTGTGTTTTTTTGTGTAGCTATCTGGTAATCTTTTAATGCGTTTTGCAATTACAGAATTTATTAAACTAATTGGATAACCATTCCCAAATAAAATTTTTAAGGTGGTTGAGCTCTAAATCCAAGAAGCGTGTTGAACAAACTTTCAATGCTCTATCAACTAGAGAAGTGACAACTCCTCTTTTCACAGCAGGAGAATAGGGAAAACCCCATTTTTGTTCGTTTTTTCTTTCTTTATGTGATGTCAGGCCAATGTGGTTTAAGAAATTATCTTTGAACCCACTACACACAGCAATATGCCAAAAATTTCCCACATATTGATCTAAGCCACAAATTAGGATACAAGTACCAAAACTTCAAAGCCCACATCAAGGAACACCAAGTTGAGTTTCTCTATTAAATGTAAGGCATTTTTGCTAATATCCCTAACTGTATTTCTATCTTTCTTCACTATCACACCATCAGTGTCTTCACAAACTATTTTCCTAAAATTATTCCATCCATCTTCTACATTATCAAGCTTTAGACTTTCCAACTTATTATTCAAATTCTACTTCAAATTTTCTCTCTAATTCTCATTCTAGAGTTAACCAAAGCCACAGATTCCCAGAAGGTAGTTACCCTTGCTAACTTTCACCTTTAGATTACCAATAGACACTAATAGACAGTGAACTTCAATTGTAACATTATTAACAGCACTTCTTTATGCCCTAGTATCTAATTATGATCCTGCTACAACTTTTGGCAACTTCCCCTCCCACACTTTGCCCCCCCCAGCTGAAATTTAGGTTCTTCAAAAATCTTGTCAAAACTAAGATAAGCCAACATAATTTAAGCATCAACAGAAACAGATCAGTTTTCTTTAGTATATATTTAAATTTATAGTACTATAAAGTATCTTTATAGTACTTTCATGGTACCAAATGGCTCATTTTTCAGTTTTTACAGTCATTTTCACTTGATTTGGGAATTCTGGCTCTAAATTTGCCCCCCCCCCCCCCAGGACTTTGACAAAATTATGCCACTGCCTAATAATTCCAGTTTGAAGTGTCTGAATTTGTCAACTGATATCTCAATGTAATAGTTTGTTTTTTTTTATATTATAATATTTTAGGTTAGGCTACAATTTTCATATTCTTTAAATCACTGAAATTATAATAGCCTCAGGAAAAGTAATTGGCCTAGAATCAGTGCAGGACAGCAATTGACACATTTTCTCAAGCCTGCCCAAAGCACTTAAGCCAGCTTAGAATTGGAAACCCTAAAGTCCCTGGAATGTCCCAGTATGAATAGAGGCTTTGTGCAATCCTGGGCCCATCTTGATCACAACATTGTTTTCCTCACTTGGAAATGTTCATCTATCAACAAGAATCAAATCCTGCACAGATAATCTCAAGCATATTACCTCCAATTCATTAAAAATTCATGCCCATAAATATTATGCTACTATGGGAAGGCAACCCATAGTAGACAAATTAGCTAGGAATAGGTTATTGGGCCCAAAAAAGCCCACCAAAACATACCACACTCAGAGGAATTGTCCATTAATCAGAATCCAGTGCAAATGCTGTGTTATTAAATAGACTATAATTTTCTTGAGGGGTGTCACTCTTAAAGATCATCCTGCAGCACAGTTAGCAATCATGGTTTTGGTTAAGGAAATTTATGAAAGGTCCACCCTGATGCCACAGAAGCAGGATTTCTTTGTTAGGGATAGAGGCAGAAAAGGGAACTTATGACAGAACAGACACCCTAAACCATCTCACAGCACCAGAACAGCTCTAACTTTTTATAATCAGCCTATACTTGTCAGGGCCCTAGTTATATATAAAAAGTCAAAAAATTGGGATAAGAATTGGAGGAGCCCAGAAAGTAAAATTACTAGAAAATTTCTGAATATCATAAAGTCAGAAAGGTAACCTTCTAGATTATAAGCTTCTCAGAAGGAAACCTCTTAATAAAATAAAAATGGTACCATTGGATTTCTTATTTTGCACTCCTTTCAAAAATCAGATTCACATTTCTAGCAATTTACCCTATCCAATGTGATGGTTCAGTCTAACATATAGCTCTAATATTGCATTTCTTGTTTTTTGTTGTTGCTTTTTTCATCAAGAAATCCAGTTTTGCTTAATGGCTTTTGATGGAATCAAAGGTAGATTTAGAGCAAAATCTTGGGGAGGGCCCAATGCAACAAGGGCACTAATAATTGACCAAATTGACAGTCTGATTTTGAAAAAAAGGAGTAAAAACAAGAAAAAAACAGATTGAGGGCACCAGAAAAAAAATCTTGGGAGACCCAGGGTCCTTCTGTCCATGGGCGTAGGCAGCATCTTGTGTAGAGGGGGGCAGCCACTTCTGTGATGGAGGGGGGGGGGGCCTTACTAATACTTCCCGAGGTCCTTTGAATATAGGTCTTTAGAAACTAGTCATTCTATATTTCGCTAAAACTCGGCCTTTATCATTTTCCATGTTCTACTTTTCCTGCAACAGTATAATATAAGAGACCCTCTATCCAACTTCCAGAAAACATAAACACCACAAAAGCGATTTGACACAAATCACATTATGGTTAGATAACAGCTTCTTCTAAGAATTCAATTCAAAAGTTTACAGTTGGGCAAAATTAAATATCAAACTGGTATAGGGGAGACTGGCCCACGTTTAGCCAAAGCAAGCAGTTTCAATATAAGAACCTATGTGGCTTCTGGTGGATTATAAAAGCTCTGACAGATGGCAGTGTATGTTTTTAAAATGTCTGACCTTAATTAATACTTTTACCAAAAATATCAGATTGAATCAGGTTTTAAGGTGATTACCTCTGAAATTTTGTTCAATTTTGTCTGAAAGCCTACGCCTAAATACGAATACTAGAAAACTCGCTTTGTAAACTCACATTGTATTCTCTTATTATTTGCCTGTTTTTGGCAGCTTCCGAGATGTGCCATCTTCACCAGTTTGCTGTTAGTATTTTTTCATCCTGCGGGATAGCGAACTCCCATATTCGGCCTCAATACCTGGGGTAAATTCCGCATGCCGTACCAAGGTGTCCAAAAGTGGGCTATGCTTGTAAAGGCTGTGTAAACAGCATATTTAAGGGTTGAAGGCAAGCTTAAAACCCGAAACTCTGTTAATTCTGGCGTTGTTTAATCCTGTCAGAACAGTAGGTGAATTGAAGTTCTATTTTTTTCCTGTTAAATTTCATTCAAGATAAAATGTTTGAAAGTAAAACAGAAGAGAAAAGAAAGAAAGGTGGCTGTGATCCAGAAGAAAATAAAACAACATTTTTTTCTTTCTTATGCTACAAGAAGTCAGTTGGATTCTCTATAGATATTCTGATGAGAATGTTGTATATGCATCCCAACGAAATACACGGGACGGACCGGGCAAAGTCGTCAAAGATTTCTTTTAGAGCTTCACTCACAAGCGCAATTGATCACGGGATAGTAGCATATACAACCTGAGGTGTGTTTCCAGGTACTGGGTTTGAAGCGTGTTTAAGCGGGTTTGATAAAATTGTTTTTAGACTCTCCGTGTTCAACCCAGCAAAACTTTAAAGCGTTTTCATCTTACGGGTGCCAAGCATGTTGAACACGGGTTCCTTAAAATTGTAACGCGCCAGAATAGCATGGTTGAACACGGGTTCTGAGAATGCATTCGCCCGAGTTCAACACGGCACTCAACGCGATAATCTGCACAGCCCCTGTCGAGCTTTGTGTTAGATGTGGGTGGCCTAAAAACAAGGCTCCATGCAAGAACTTTAGTGGCAAATCTAGAGGGAATTCAAAACATGGCTCGGAGGATTGCCTTAAGGTTACACCACCTCATGTTTTCTGAAAAGGCTAGACAATTATCAAGAGCTCCAACTTGTTGTGACAGACGCAATAAACTCATCCTTAAACATTTTATATAAAATTTAGTTATATTAGCACTCATATCCTATTTTCATATATACGCTTGGTTATGAAGCAGATGTGAGGAAAGATTATATTTCATTTTGGACTTATTTTTGCAAATTCATATTGAATTGGAAGCACAACAATATATATTCCAGCATAACACCTAAAACTCATCAATGGGAAATGATCCAAGTCCTAGATATCCTCATTCGTATAGCTAGAGACTTATGCTAGGACAGCCAACCAGCCATTGGAAAATCACAGTGTGGTCTCAATTTTTAATAATCCATTAGTTTGGCAATCACTTCTATTTATTTCAAATTACTGAACTGTACTTGTTATTAAATCACATGCCTGAGACAGAGTTAAATCTCTTGTTTGAAACTATTTACTAAGTTCATTCACAATAGCTAACACAGAGTGAAATATTTGTAACAATATTGTAAATTCACGTTTAATCAGAATTATCAGTTCTAGCGCTTCAGTCGCATGTTTTTTCGTGACCCATTAATCCAAAGCCAATTTAATCACTTCATAATTATTTAAAAAGGCTTTGCCGGTTTCCAAACGTCCCATTTCACCACTGGTTTTTATTCCTAGATGTTCCCGAGTTCTTCAAAGATTTGCATGGTGACTAGGTTAAGAAGAGACTGATATCGTCTGTGGTTAGAAGACTAGCGACAGTGAGAATCAATATATACAATTAGGATTAAAAAATAATAAGATCCTAGGTATTAATAATGTGGTAAATGAGTTTTTTTTTTATATGGTAGTTAAGAAGTTAGATTTAAGCTACTGAAAATTATAAATATTATTTTTGGTTAAGGTACCTAGCTATTTTGGGAAAACTTTGATTAAACTCCTCTTTAAGAAGGGTGATTAGGATGAGTGAAGTAATTATAGTGGCATTAGAAATATCTTAGTGTGATGGTACTTTTTAGACTTAGAGATGCTGTAGATAAAGTTTTAAGATAAGAATAATATGGTTTCAGGAAGGCGAGAGGATGCGTCAATTAAATGTACGCTCTTACATTAATGATTGAGAGGCTCCTGAGTCATCAAACCCCTTTATTCCTCAGGTTTATAGAATATTAGCGAGCGTTTGATTCAGCTGATGGAACAGCTTCAGCAATTGCTGCGGCTAAAAATTATGTTAGTAGCTGGTTTCGTATTAAATCTAGAGTTAAACAGGGTTGGGTCTTATTAAAATTAACAAAGGAGGATTTGTTAGATGATTTTGAGAACGATTGCCTATGAATTGATTTTTATGCCCGATTTACTGACTATATCTCAAACAGTAAGCTCTACGAAATGTGCGGTTCAATCCTACTTTCTAGAGCTGTAATGAGAGAGAGAGGCTGAGATGACTAGTACAATTTCTGCGAAATCAGGATGACGGTTTGCTAAAGGTCGTAATTGTCGGCCAGCCTTCTGAGGCCAAACAAAAAGCAGGTCGTCCAGGATTTGGGTGGGAGGATGTCTTAAGGAAAGATTTAAGGGAAGTGAGAAGTAACTGGGAGGGTGTAAAGATGGAGGCTTTGAATAAATTGGGATGTAGGAGGAGCTTGCGCAGCTGTGTTGGCCTCAGGCGGCTTGGTGCTGCGGTGAGCTGTCAGTAGTAGTAACAGTAGATGATTTGCTTTTCATTAGCCAAGTAGTAGGTCTGTAGGTCCTACTCCTAAAGTAGGTTTGTCATGTTCTGTCCAGTAACAGGCCTCTTTTTTTTAAATATACGGTTGTTTCTCAAAGTACATAACCTCTTCTTATTCTGGAAGCAAATTCCTTTTGCTAGTAGATTCCTTTGATCACACTGTTTGAAGATCACATTGTGTTTTCTAGTCTCAGGTTCTTTAGGATATTAAAATGAAACTCAAGCTGAGTTATTCAAAAATTGGTTGAAACCGGGGTTATTATGGGAAATGAGCTGTATATTAATTATATCCCGGTTTTTGCGACCATTCTATATTTTTTTTTTTTTATGTCGGTGATTTTATGTCGGTCAGCTGAAAACTTGTTTTTTTTCATTTAATAAATTAAAAGAATGTGCTTTTTATGGTGATTCCAAATATATAAAGTTCATTAAGTTTAATGTTACACGCCGAAAGCCCACACCCCTGAAGAATTTTATGTATTTCCAGAAAAATTGGGAAAGCACTCAAAAAGACAAGCGATATTAATAAAAATTACACTATTAGATTCAATATAGTTAGAGAGCCATATTGCGAAGGTTTGGATCTCCTATCTACAAAAATATGAAATATTGCATTTTGTTTTTCCCAGAAGAAAATTCATTGGTACGTATTTCATTTTGTTGTTGTTGTTTTTTTCGCTTTTTTTTAGAGGTTGCTAATTATATCCAGCTAATGATCTTAGGATATCTGAAGGGGACTCATTCACACTGAAATTAACAGTTCTACAATGACCAAGTAGCGTTTTATGACACCAAAAACTATAATTTTACCCCATAATGGACCAAATTGTTTTTCATTACAAATTCTGAGATTGTCAATCGATTTAAAAGCACCATAAAACTGCATATTCAGTTTACCAGTTGCGAGGGAAGTTGTATCATAGGGTTCCATATTCAGTCCTGAAAAGTCGCGTATTTCATACAAGTAAAGGTACTTCAGACTGGAAAACCATCTGATGTAGACCTAGTGGACGTGCTCTCGATCAGAAGGGTGAACTGATATTATGTACCATAGCTGTCGTCAGAGGCTTTACGTTGGTGGGGAGGGGGGGGGGGGCCTCTCCTCTAGTGTTTTCAGCCAGTCGAACAAAATTGTGAATCTGTAAAATATTGACTTGAAGTGCCACTATTTTACTGACTAATAAATTGCTTATTAAGTTAAATGGGCAAATGGATATATATGATGTAAAATCAATGAGAGTCTCAGTCAGTAAAGAGCATAAAAAGTACCGTACTAAAGTTAATATCAATATCACATAAATCAGTCGATAGAAATGACTAGCGTACTGGTAAAAAACCATTTCATCCTCCTTCTAAACATTTTAGCTAATGACGCCTCTGGTAGGTTCCAGACCAAGTCTACGGGAAGTAATCAGTTTTACTTCTCAGTCCCAGCCTGTTATCTCTGTGCACCTCCATTGCAGGGCGACTCTTCCGTAGCTGCCACTAGTTTCATATTTTGAAATTATTTTCTTTAACCTTTATATTGCCCTGCTTTGATATCTCAACCCCCAAAGTCACGAAAAAAGAATAAAAATACATAAAAATGTGAAAATAGATACTACAGGATATTTTACCCCATACATTCTGATTTTGGAATAGAGGTAGAATATTCCAATATTCCGTCTGTTTTTCGTGGTTTTTATATGTCATATTTTCTCTTTAGCTTCACAATTTTGTATCGGGGGGAATTTTCTACTGGGGGGAGGGTTTCGAGTAAGTTTTCCATAAGAGGGGAGGTTTGGGGGAAGTCTTCTGTGTGGAGAAAAATCTTCTAGGTGAAGTTTTCCGGGGGGGGGGGATTTCCAGGGAGAATTTTCTTTGGGTAAGGGGGAAATTTCCTGTGGAGAAAAATTTTAAGAGGAGGGGGGGGGAATTTTCGAGGTGAATATATTTTTCACAGCCTAAAAAATAATAAGCTAATTATAGTAATCTATGTAATTCTAGTAAATATAATACTAGTAAATTACTAATATTAGTAATAGTAATTGAATGGTTTATATTCAGCAGGGGATATCATTTAAATATTTCAAACGCTTAGTTCTAAATTATTAAATGATGTATCATTATCGTCTTATCCGCTAATTCTCCTAATCAGGCTCATTTTGCCGTGTTTTTGTGTATTTTGGAGCTTTTAATGACTTATGTGTCTTTTGGTGATTTTCGTTTTCGCTTTTTTATCGCTTTTGTAAAATAGTGAGTAAAAAATAAATTAATACTATCGTTATTAAAATTACTATTTTGGACAAGGTGCGATTTTTTAGGCTGTTGCTCCAGATGACATTAAAAATATTTTGACGTAAACTAAATTACCCGAATCCTTTCAAAATATAAGTTTTTATTTTTAGTGTGTTTTTCAGGGCCGGTTTTGAGCTTTGCGCCTTGTGTCGTATTCCAAGTAAAAAAAAAGGGGTTATACTAAGACTACATTATAAAATTGTGAAGTTCAGAGGATTTAAATGTGAAGTTTATGCGAAATTATGAAGTTTATGTGATGTATATCACATAACATCACATTTAACTGTGAACCGGGAAGTTCTTCTCGATGAGCACCTTTCATTTAACGACAGGTTTATTTTATGAATATAGAAGCTGTCAATGATTACAGGGATCTATGGAATATTGAAGCTCATAGTTTCGGGATATTCATAATTTTTAAGCTCCTGTGTAGGTCTGTCGCACAATCTATCAACAAAATAAATGGGGTTTTTCACCTGGTTGGGTACTATCGGAATTGAAGCCATTCTCATATTTTCATTAAAAAGGGAAGACGACGTTGGTAAGAAATAAATAATAATAAAAACCAGTCAATTTGTACCAACTCGAAAAAGAAAGGAAAACAGAACAATAACGCACGTGTCAACACAGAATTATTAAACATTATTTGAAATATGGCAGTGTGGCTCATAAATAAATCAAGATTTGACTGCATATAGGGCGGCTGCTTTCACTAGGAAGAAGAAAAGAAAATGAAAATAAGTTGTAAGGAATAGATAAAAATAAGGATTTGACTCGAGTTGGCTAACAGAACTTTCACATTAGAGTTTCCCTCATGTTATGCCGAACAAAGCACGAAGTTGACTTTCCAGATTACAGCAGAGAAAAAACTTCTCACATAGATAGTGAAAATGATTATTATTCTTCTAATGAAGTGCACTTCGTCTTGTTGACAACAATATCTCACCCTCTTAAAATAAGACATGTAAAACACCACAGAGCATCAACTTTAAAAATACCTAGTATAAGAAAGAAAAATATTTACGTTTTCAAAAAATTTTTGGATATTTAAAAACTTGCATAAGCCTTTAAACAGCATGTATACTGTATATCTAGCCTTGATAAAAACGCACTTGAAAGCTTTTTTCTGTGCTATGAATAATTTTTTTTTGGCGTGACTGAATAAGTGTTAATAATTTTTTTAACGCAGGTGACCGTAGTTAACAAAGCTGTTAGGTGTGCTTCGTTTTACGGATCCCAACTGTACGCCTTATTCACAACTAGTGCACGGAAACAAGAGGAGAACTCTTCAAACATCATAATCAAGAATCGACCAATTCAACTAGCAAGTAATTTGAACTAACATGAGCTGTCCACATAGCTTATTTAGACAAGGCTTATTTGCTGATGATCAAAAAAGATTTTAATATTCCATAAGCAGAAGGCGCTTAAAGATACAAAGCAAACTAGAAAAACAAAATCATAATTGGGCAGAAACTAAACAAACATCGAATATTTAAAGGGACGTAGAGCTCAATTGGCACTTGAGTTCAATTTTTTTTGTAGTTTATTATAGGCAGCGCAATAGCGCTGCCTAAGTAAAGAACGATGTGGGCACAATGTGTTATTTATTTTTGGTTCTTGGTCTTACATCAGGACACTTCGTATCGAAGGAGTTGTCGTAAAAACTTCGAAAAGGGCTCATTCGATTGGAAATTGGAGTGATTTGTGCCCTTTTTAATAGGTGAAAGTGATTGGAAGGCAACTAACACCCCTTCCACGCCCACCATTTCCCCAGACACACTCAATCAAAATTTTAAGATAGCCATTTTGTTTAGCATAGTTGCTTTAGAGATAGAAATTGTGTTTTTGAGGAGGGTATTTCCCAAGAGCCCTCAGGGCAAGGGTTGTAAGGTATGCCCTGGGGGCATATAAGGTTTTTTATAGAAAGCTTTGTCGTAGAAACTTCAAAAAAGGCTCATTCGAATGGAAATTCAAAGGGCTAGTGCCCTTTTTAATAGTCGAAAGTGATTGGAAGGCAACTAATCCTCCTCTCACGCCCACCTATTCCCCAAACACATACAATTATAATTTTAAGATAGCCATTTTAATCAACACAGTTGAAATTTCTGGAAATTAGGTCTTCGAGGTTGACAACCCCCCAAAAGCCCTCAGGGCACGGGTTGTAAGTTATGCCCTGGGGCATATAAGGTTTTTTTATAGAAAGCGTTGTCGTAGAAACTTCAAAAAGGGCTCATTTGATTGGAAATTGAAATGGCTAGTGCCCTTTTTAATAGTCGAAAGTGATTGGAGAGCAGCTAACCCCCCTCTCACGCCCACCTTTCCCCAAACACATCCAATCAAAATTTTGAGATAGCCATTTTGTTCAAAGTAGCTGAAAGGTCCAGAAATTATATCTAAGAAGATGAAACTCCCCCCACAGTCCTTAAGGTAAGGGTTGTGTTATGCCTTGGGGGAATATAAAGTTTTTATTGAAAGTTTTGTCATAGAAACCTGAAAAAGGGCTCATTCGATTGGAAATTCAAAGGGCTAATGCCCTTTTTAATAGTCAAAAGTGATTTAAGGGGAACTAGCCCCCCTCTCACGCCCACCTTTTTCCAAACACATCCAATCGAAATCTTTAGATAGCCATTTTGTTCAACAGTTAAAAGTTTTACAAACTGACTCGGTTATTTATTGTAATTTCTGTTCGTTTTGGTTTCATTTATTTATCAATGCTGATTTGTGGTAGTTTTTACGCTTGGTAGATTATTTGATTTCATTTTTGCTCATTTTTGGTTAAATGGAGTTCTTTACTTTTCTTTGAAAAATTTATTTTGTGGAAACAGTTTTTTTTAATTAATTTCTGTTTGTTTTATATTGACATAGTTTTTTTCAGGAAAAAAGATAATAATTCTTTAAATCTTTTCGTTTTTTTAAGACTTTATAGTTTGGCCTGCAGTTTGTATGCTGGAAAAAAATTTTCAGCAATTTTAACAACATACACCCTTCTAAAAATCTGAACACAAATAGTAGTGTTCATTTTAGTTGCACACCTCCTCCAGTTGACCTGAAATAAAAAACTTGATACCATTCTCAAAAAAAAAATGTTTACTTTCTTTGATAGCTTGGATACACTTACGCTATTTTGATTTGGTTAAATTTTAAGAGTAGAAGTAGCCCCAAAAGTTTGAACATAATACCCTCAGTCGTACTTGGAATACTGTTGAGATGCCTTCTTGGGAATTAGCATTAACACAGTGCATTTTGAATTAATCTCAAGGCAACACTTAGTTTTTAAATATAATGGGCAAATGGGAGGGTGGGCATAGGAGGGGGACTAGTTGCCCTCCAATCACCTTCGACTATTAAAAAACGGCATTAGCCCTTTCTACTTTCAATCGAATCAGCCCTTTTCGAAGTTCCTAAGACAACTCCTTCGATACAAAGTGCCTTGGTCTAAAAAAAAAAAAAATAATAATAATAATAATACATTGTACCCACATCAATCTTTACTATAAAAATGTCAAGCCTTCCAATCACTTTCGAATATTAAAAACGGCAATAGCCGTTTCAATTTCCAATTGAATGAGCCCTTTTTAAATGCTAACGTGGACACCCTCTCGTGCCTCTAAGCAGCAGGCGTTGCTCAGTATGTAAATATGTGTGTTAATATTATTCTTTTTTAGATGGCAGACGATGCAGAAATCATCCTGTTGGAAGACAGGGACTTTCAAATAGACGATACGTTTGCGAAGCTTTTTGGTATCGCCGAGGTTTTTCCGAGGACTTTGAGGACCTTCCAGAACTCAAGCCAATCGAGGAAGCATCCGGCACCACCGATGAGCTCCGGCCAGCTTTATCGGCCATGAATAATACTACAGAGATCCCATTTCTGACACCAACGAAGCCAAAAACGAAACGTCCAGGGGCAGTTTGTACGGAGGAAACAGCGCGAGTCCCTTAGAAAAATGTTTGACTACACACCTCCTGCTCCCCCACTACCAACTTTACCGACAAATGAAATAGTTTTCACCAGTAACGATGGCAAAAGAATCATAATCCCAGAGGGAACAAAGCTATCGAATGATATGCTCGCCAAGTTTAATGTAACACAAACATTTGAAGCTTTACAAACTCTGAGGAAAGGGAGGAACTGTTATGTACCAATTAATGGCTTACGTGACCTGTCGCTTGGGCTGACGTCACACAAGAGTGCCCGCCGAGTGAAGAAGGAATGAATTGCTAGTATATAGGCAAATGTTGTAAATATTATAGTTAGCTGAATTCTGACTACGGATTAAAACGGTTCATAATACCTTTTTGACTTACTTTATAATATTCCTTAATCAGTGTAAGTTGGAAAATCCTACTCATGAAAAATCTCTCCCCTGCAAAATTTCACCCTGAAATCATAAGAAATTCTCAGCTCGAAATCCATCAAACATTGGAAAACCATGGTTGGAAAAACACCAGGTACTGATATCCCCGACCTTGAATGTGCGATACCACTAGACCTGATACAATTTAGCCCATACCTATAAGTGTGATGTGGATACGCCCTATACCGATACGCTTGATACAGTCGATGGCCCTTTTCCCAGGGACTATGGAGGATCATATCCTCACCGACTATGTTGAACAAGTGACTATCAACTATGTTGAATAATATGGCTTTGTCAAAATTTTGATTTTATGACTTGGGGGGGAGGCTTTTTGGGAGGAGTGCTTTCTGCCTTCCAATCTTTTTGGTAACTTAAAAAGGGCGCTAGTAAATTAATTTTCGTTTGAAGTAGCTATTTGAAATCTCTTTATGATGTTCTGGTCACCCTTTAGCCCTGCTAGAAAAAAAAGTAACCGGGAGACAGATCAGTCCTACTTATGCAAAAAGGGATTTTCATTGTTGTTCAAGGTGGGGAACTGTAATTTACAACTACAAGGGTTTTGACCATTTTGAATCCAACGGCACACTTTTCATTTGGATCTGACGCCATTTTTGAGATGCTTTGTTTTTTTTCAAAATTAACATAAATTTTCTTTTCGCAGTAAACTTTTACTTTCAAGATGAAGCGAAATACGAGTTACCATTCCTGAATCATCGTCAGATGGTAATTTTTTTCACTAGGCATTTTTTTTTTTCAAAACGCATTTTTAAACTTTTGGTTACTATAGACCTTGGTTCGCTCTTTACTAGGTTGCAGCTGCTGCTGTAACTCTGATTCATAAAGGTGTGAGGATTATAATTAAAAATAAGGAATCAATCGATTTCTTCTAACCTTGTAATTTCTTGTATTGTGTTCAGTTCATCATTATTTTCTTCGACGAAAACATCAAGACTGTAGAAGCATAATGTGAAGCCAAGAAGCAGAACAGAATATACAAGTAGAATTTGTAGAGTTTTTTTTTTAAAACTGCAACAAAAACTGCTACATACATTGAAAAATTTGGATGGTATCCCAATAAGAGAAACAGCTTGAACGAGGCAAGTAAAATTGCTATAGACGCAGAGGTGACTGATATGTATGTGTTTTTACTTGCCCCTATTGTTGTTATTGTTAAAAGATCAGGATAATTGAAGCAATATTCTCCAAGCTGCACCAATACCTTTTAAGGTCTTTGCTTATTTGAAAAAGTACACAACAAATAAGTCCAAATGTTAGGATTCCAAGCAGAACAATTATTACAGTCAGATCTATATCCATCCCAGTCTTATTATCACTGCCAAGAATGATTGTCATATTCCTTTGATTTCTAAACATTTGTTTTGTTAGCACAACATAGCTGGTTAGCGTGCCAATCATTATTAGGAACATAATAATGTTTGGCCACAAAGTCCAACTAATCTTATGCCATTTATAGGAAACAAAGCTTCTTAATAATGTGATGATCCAAAAGTGGCTGAAGACGTTTTGAAGATCCTATTTCTTGCAAAATATTTGTTCTTGAGTTTGTTATAAGTCTTGGCACTAAATTTTCATATTCTGCTTCAGTTGAATCTTTACTGGAATTTACAGGGGTCAAGAAAAATGAGAAGTCGAAATTCAGGCTGAAATTGCTGAAAAGAAAATTAAGATTTAAGACTCACTAAAAAAAGAACGACAACGCAGTTTATTTCCTCTGACCATTGCACTAATCGTGTTTTAAGCTTATAAATGAAATTAGACAGTAATCAGACAGTAAATCATACCTTAAGTAAAAAAAATGCAACTGAGTAATCTTGGCTAACCCAAAAATTTTTGGTTAAATAATAGGGAGAATTTAAACGAAAATACCAGGCTATGAGGATCGCCAAAGCTGTACCTTGCTTAAGACCGTTATAAAATGTGTTAGAGGTAATTATTTGGTTAGAAAAAAAAGAAAAAAAAATGTCCTCCTACTCCAGTAATTGAGATAAACGAGGACTTGAACGAGGTCTTGATCTTACTTATCTGTCCAATTACCTAGGAAAAAAACAGTATAACCAAACCGTCAATCAAATCGAAATGTCCAAATCCATGCAAAGTCGTCATTAATAAATGTAAGCCATTGTAAATTTTCAAGCAAAAGCCCCTCAAATCTAACAAAATATTCCCAAGTGATTACCTTTCATTAGGGCTCTTCAGAGGAATACCACCTACCTAAATGGGTTTCGATGATTTAATTTCCTTACCCGGCGAGGTACAGTGTCTACCATAAAGCTCCTTTGTGGTATCCCTATGTTAGGTAAAACTTGTGAAATACATACCTACTAGTAAAACTATTCAAAAAAACCTACAAAATAAGATTAGCTCTATCCATTTTAGAATCCCATAAGTCATTGTAACCTAAATATAAATATGGAACAATTACAGACTTTAAGAGCCAGATATGGGTTATAAAACAAAGTGCTTTATTGGCTTCTGGAACCAATCATAAATTTAAAGCCCTTCTAGCTGGTCCGAAAACCCTGTATTTATAGAGTAACCCCAAAAGAAAATGAAAGAAAAGTTGTATTAAAATATCCTTTAGTATTTTTTTTATAGTTTTATTATATTTACCTAAAAGTACGTTATACAGAAAACTAAATTTCTTAAATTACCAACTAATTTTATTGACAGAAAAACCTCTTAAGATCAAGTTTTGGCTAAGCGCTTGATATGCATTTTTAAAATTCGTGTTATTACTGGAAATTTTTGCATACCTAAAAAGTTGGGAATAAAAAGCTAAATAAGGGATATTTGGATGTATATTACTTTCGAGGAAAGGTAAATTAATTAATTACAAATCAAAATCGTCTTTTTTATCATATATTTTATAAACTAATTTGTTATTATCCGAAATATTAATATTTTGCTGTAAAAAAGGTTCATGAACCATAGCAAGGTTCCAGAATTAACTCTAGTGGATAAATATTTTTCGAAATCTCAATAAACACCGAGCAATTTATCACCAAAAGATCATCCAGATATCTTTTATTATTTAAAAGGGAATATTCTACATTACTTGGGCTATTTTTATTTATCATATATTCATATTCTAATTGACTTAAAAACAGGCCCACTAAAAACGGACTGGCATTATCGCAGACAGTAATGCCTATAATTTGTTTATATAAATTACTATTAAACCTTATAAAAGTATTGAACAAAACAAATTCCAATAAATAATATATCATGTCCAAGATGTAAAATCTTTAACTAATAATAATATAAAAGAAATTAGTTCATCGGGCTTTTTTATTAAAATTAAAAAATTTTTACAAATCCCATATTAGACAAAAGAAAAGATTTTTTAGAGACCGTTTTCAATTTTTTGTAAATACTAAATCAAGTGAAAGATTTGTATGCAGCGTAGTAAAATCCAATAAATCTACTGTTTTAGCAGAAACCATAGCCAAAGAGTCTATCACTTGTAATGAATAATTAACACTCTAGTATTAATTAAAGCTAGAAAAAATTTCAATTCCAGAGCAATATGCTTTAAATTTACTTCTAATTTGCCCTAAAATTAAATATAGGTCTGTGATCGCAATTCTTGTTAGACACCTCGCTGTCCCAGCAATAAAATCTGGTTCGGGTAGATTCTTATAAAATTTTGCCCTCCAATATAAAAGGCAACTTTTATCATTATCAATAATTTTATTATTGAATTCTTTCAAAATTATTTAATCTATACTTTCAATTAAACTGTTATCCTCTAGATGAGCTGTTTCGTATGTATTTGTTGTAAGTAACTCTTTTGATAAAATATCACAAAACAGTTTCTGACAAATTATTGAAAAATTATTAATAGCTTTATCATCTGGGACAATTACAAATTCATTCTGTATATTAGCTATTACTTGTTTCATATTAGCATAATAAAATATTGAATTTTCTTAGATTTATTTGAATGAATTTTAAATATATTGTTTGGTGCACTAGTCAAAATCAATTTCATCCAATTTAGAAAACTTTCTTTAATAATTTTTTTTTCGTCTTGCACCATTTACCAATAAGTAAATTTATATCATAATTTAACCCACTAAGAATACTTGCTGGCTTTATGTGGTAGGAAAGACGGAATTTAGGCCCCATTTTCATCATATTTTGAAGATCAAGTTGCTTTATAATCGACAAATCCCTTTTTACAACATGTTCGCAAGTTTGATTTACATATTGTAAAAATTCCTCGCAATTATAAGCCGGTTTCCAATTGCTCTCCTTGTCTAGTTTTTTAAGTATTAAATTTTAGTTAAAAATCATTTGCCCTATCGTTTTTGAGAATTTATTTGTGAAAATCGGACTATCCTTATGCATCAAATTACTTTGAAGGGCATTTTTCACTTTCGCTGGTTTAATACTCAGGTATGTTAATATCTTATATTTGTTTACAGCTAAAATTAGCTGTAAAATATAAGATAAATATAATCTCTTATCCTTTTTAAAATTCTTATCAAATTTATTATAGTTTTAAATTAATTTTGTTTGAGCTAAAATGAAAACTGCATCGTAAGTTAATTACGTTTTAGAATTACATGTTGTAATGTTTTTGCAATCCAGAATAATTTCTATTAAGTTATTCCTTGATAACTTATTGAAAGATTTTATTTTACTAGCAATACCATTAGAATCAAATATCTGGCATAATTCGATTAAAATTACTTTTAAGTTAAAAAAATTTCTATTATTTTTTCCTATGTCCTCTTGATCGTAAATTTATAACAATCTACGCCATAATAGGATAAATATCATAAAAGACTACCCTTCAGTTCTCGTAAAAGCAAAATAACAAGAAATAATAAAAGAGAGGACTTAAATACATTCTTAAATCCTCCTTAAATACATCCTTAAATACTTAAATTCTCGTTTTTTTACCTTTTTTGATTTTATTTTTCATTTTGTTATTTTCTTTCCTCTCTGAGTTTCATTTGTCAAAGAGAGGACTGTTATTGACGCCCAAGATAATATCTGAAATTATCTAATTTTAGTAACGAAAAAGAAAAGTTAAATTAAGTAACCTTAGGAATGGCAACAAACATCTCAAATACAGATATAAAATCCTTAAGCAGTCCAAAAATGAGCATATATCTGACAAGTCAAAGGCAACTTGTAACGAAAACACAAAACAAACAAAAACTATGGAATGGCAAAGATTGAATTTTCAAAGTAGTTTTACATAGCCCATTAGCCAGGGAAATTAAGACCCATGTAGTAAGTATGTCATGGGAATTTAAGGCACTTTTGCCATATATTAAGTAGATTACAGGTTGGCACACCTAATTACACACAAAATACCTAACGAAGGACCACCAATCCAAAAATACCCCTATAGAACACATATCGCATAAAATCTTGATTTGACGACCAGATTAGGGAAGTGGCGAAAGGAGTGATTAAAGAAGGGCCAGTGAGTGGTGTTTTCCACTGATAATAGTAAAAAGGTTAGATAGCACGTGGAGAGGTTGCTCTTATTTAAGGATGCTAAATACAGTGACCATTAAAGATGTCATGAAATTACCCAGAATAGATACAAATTTGGATTCTTATCAAAACCTTATACAAATTTGACCTTACTACAGGCTATTGGCAAATAGCCTTAGACCCAGAAACTAAACGAAGAGCAGTAGTGATCTAGGATGACAGAAGAAAACCTTGTGCTCTAACGTATGCATTTTGTCAATTTTTTAGAACCAAGTTTTTTAGTATACTCATTAATTTCGCTCTGAAGGATAATGAGCCTGAGAAACACACAACCTCTGGAAAAAGAAGAGAAACAGATATATTATTTTATTTATGCGATAAAGTTTCATTCGCTGAGAAAATAGAAGAACATTTATATGAAATTAGAATGATATTAGGAAAATGTGCAAGGCCAGGGTTGGTATTGAAACATTAAAAAAAAAAACTACAAGTAGTAGTTCCAATACTAGTTTCTTTGAACATTTGATGGATCAAGATACTAGTTCACCTAAACCAGCTAAATTCATAACTATAAAACCATTTTCGTCATTTACGACTCAAAAGAGCTATAATCAATCTGTGGGCTACTATGCTATTTTAGGCACTACGTCAAAACTCTACAACGATAACTAAGTCTTTAACTGATCATAGGCAGCGAAATCGTGCTGCCTAAGAAAGAACGATGTTGGCACAATGTATATTGTTTCCGTAACAGGGCACTTCGTATCGAAGGAGTTGTCGTAGAAACTTGGAAAAGGGCTTATTCGATTGGAAATTGGTACGGCTAGTGCCCTTTTTAATAGTCAAAAGTGATTGGAAGGCAACTAACACCCCTTCCACGCCCACAATTTCCCCAAACAAATCCAATAAAAATTTTGAGATAGCCATTTTGTTCAGCGTAGTTGATTTCCAGATATAAAATTATGTTTTTGAGGAGGGACTATGCCCTGGGGGCATATAAGAACGATGTTGGCACAATGTAATATTTATTATTTTTTTCCTTTAGACCAGGGCACTTTGTATCGAAGAAGTTGTCGTGGAAACTTCAAAAAGGACTCATTCAATTGGAAATCGGAGTGGCTTGTGCCCTATTTAATAGTCGAAAGTTATCGGAAGGCAGCTAACACCCGTTCCACGCCCACCATTTCCCGAAACACATCTAATTAAAATTTTGAGATAGCCATTTTGTTCAACGTAGTTGATTTCCACATTGAAATTATGTATTTTAGGAGGACACTTCCCCAAAGCCCTCAGGGCAAGGGTTGTAAGTTATACCCCGGGGGCATATAAGGTTTTTATACGAACACTTGTTGTAGAAACTTCAAAAAGGGTTCATGCCCTTTTAAATAGTCGAAAGTGATTGGAAGGCAACTAACACCCCTTCCACGCCCACCATTTCCCCAAACACATCCAATCAAAATTTTGAAATAGTCATTTTGTTCAACGTAGTTGAAAGTTCTAGAAATTATACCTTTGAGCAGGATACTCCCCCAGAGTCTTCAGGGCAAGGGTTATAAGTTATGTCCTGGGGGCACGTAGGGTTTTTCATTCAAAGCCTTGTCGTAAAAAATTGAAAAAGGGCTCATTCGATTGGAGGGCAACTAACCCCCCTCTCATGCCCACCATTTATCCAAACACATCCAATCAAAATTTTGAAAGAGTTGTCATAGAAACATCATAAAAGGTTCATTCGATTGGAAATTCAAAGGGCTAGTGCCCTTTTTCAGAGTCGAAAGTGATTGGAGGGCAACTAATCCCCCCTCACGCCCACCTTTTCCCAAAGCACATTCAATCAAAATTTTGAGATAGCCATTTTGTTCTACGTAGTTGAAAGTTCTGGAAATTAGGTCTTTGAGGATGATAACCCCCCCCCCCCCACATTCCTCAGGGCAAGGGTTGTAAGTTATGCCCTGGAGACATATAAGGTTTTTATAGAAAAAGTTGTCGTAGAAACTTCAAAAAGGGCTCATTCGATTGGAAATTAAAATGTCTAGTGTCCTTTTTAATAGTCGAAAGAGATTAGAAGGCAACTAACGCCCCTTCCACGCCCACCATTTCCCCAAACACATCCAATCAAAATTTTGAAATAGTCATTTTGTTCAACTTAGTTGAAAGTTCTGGAAATTATACCTTTGAGCAGGACACTCCCCCACAGTCTTCAGGGCAAGGGTTATAAGTTATGCCCTGGGGGCATATAAGGTTTTTCATTGAAAGCCTTGTCGTAAAAAATTGAAAAAGGGCTCAATCATTTGGAAATTCAAAAGCCTAGTGGCCTAGTGCCATATTTAACAGTTGAAAGTGATTGGAGGGCAACTAACCCCCCTCTCACGCCCTCCATTTATCCAAACACATCCAATCAAAATTTTGAGATAGCCATTTTGTTCAACGTAGTTTTAAGTTCTGAAAATTAGGTCTTTGAGGATGACAACTCCTCCCCCTCAGAGCCCTCAGGGCAAGGGTTACAAGTTATGCCCTGGGGGCATATAAGGTTTCTATTGAAAGTTTGTCGTAGAAACTTAAAAAAGGGTGCATTTGATTGGAAATTCAAAGGGCTAGTGACCTCTTTAATAGTCGAAAGTGATTGGAGGACAACTAACCCCCCTCTCACGCCCACCTTTTCCCCAAACACATCCAATAAAATTTTTTAGATAACCATTTTTTTCAACGTAGTTTAAAAAATGTAGCTTAACTTTTGGGGCTACCTCTGCTCTTAAAATTTAAACAAATCAAAATAGCGGAAGTGTATCTAAGCTATCAAAGAAAGTAAACAGATTTTTTTTTTTTTTTTGCGAATGGTATTAAGTTTTCTATTTCAAGTCAACTAGAGGAGGTATGAAACTAAATTAAACACTATTATTTGTGTACAGATTTTTAAAAGGGTGTATGTCATTAAAAATTGCTGAAAATTTTTCTCCAGCAAACAAATAGCACGCCAAACTATAAAGTTTAAAAAAAAAGAAAAGATTTCAAGTATTATTTTCTTTTTCCCTGAAAAAACTATGTCAATATAAAAAAAACAGAAATTAATTAAAAAAAAAACTTTTTCCACAAAATAAGTTCTTCAATGAAAAGTAAAGAACTCCATTAAACCAAAAATTAGCAAAAAAATAGAGTCAAATAATCTACCAAGCGTAAAACTACTACCACAAATGAGCATCGATAAATAAATGAAACCCAAAACGAACAGAAATTACAATAAATAACCGAGTCAAACTCAAAACGAGCAAAAAATTAAGATGAGTAGGGCTCAAAGCCCCTGTGCCTTCCCAAGGCCAGAACATAATTTGCACTTTAATGAAAAAAATACAAATGAATGTGAATTGTCAGTTTAATATACATATACTGATATTTAGTAATCAAAATGTTAATATTATTTGATTTATTAAAGTTATGAAAGTAAAAACATTTATATTTTTTTCAGTATTTTGCAAATTATGTTCTGGCCATGGTAAGGCATAGGGGTTTTGAGCCCTACTCACGTTAATTTCTGCTCGTTTTGAGCTTGACTCGGTTATTTATTGTAATTTCTGTTCGTTTTGGGTTTCATTTATTTTATCGATGCTGATTTGTGGTAGGTTCACGCTTGGTAGATTATTTGACTTTATTTTTGCTCATTTTTGGTTTAATGGAGTTCTTTACTTTTCTTTGAAGAACTTGTTTTGTAGAAAAAGTTTTTTTTTAATTAATCATTTAAAAAGATCGGGTGATTTGAATGCCCCTGAACGGCGTAGAGGCTATAAAATATTTAAGAAGGAATTAATAATGGTGCCTGTGCTTAAACTAACAAATCTTTTGCAAGACATGCTAGCAAACAAATGCGTCGTTACAAGGGATTGAAGCTGAACTACTAAATTTAGCCAAAGAAAGACCAAAGAAAGCCAAAGAATCTATATATCAATATGCTAGTCGTGCTTTGGCTGATGCTGAAATAAAACACTCGAATTTTGAAAGGTGATGTTTAGCAGTGGTGGTATAGATCAAATATTTTCGTCAATATTTTCTCCCCAAAAAGTTCGACTTCCAAGCAGCCTTTGATTCGGTTGACCGGGGTTCTCTCTGGCTGATACTTGTACTCATGGTACTGTCTAAGAAGTATTTACGTCTGTTTAAGGCCTTCTATACTGAAACTAAGACCATTGAACTACTGTATACTGATACTATACCTGATACCAAATAAACAGTCGTCGCAAACCAGTATTCGAAATAAATACCGGCGTGAGGCAAGGATGTGCTACCACCCCTGAACTTTCCAACACCGTCAGCATTTATATTATGAACCGAACCACAAACTAACCTCACCTTGGACTACAGTTTCGTGACCGAGTCCTCAGTGATTGCGACTACGCAGATAATATTGCTTTAGAAAGTCTGTAGCCGATGTCAAAGAAGCCCTTACCACACTGTCAGAAGAGGTATCTAAAGTGGGCCTGAAAATCAGCTGGCAAAAAACTGAGATAATGATCAATAATCTGGCAGAGGAAACCTTGAACTTATCTGCATTCAGTATATTGGGATTTACCGTTGGAGTTGTGAAATCATTCAAATATATTTGCTCTCTCATCACGAACATCGAATCTATCGAAACTGAAACTCAGTACCGTATCACATAGGTCCCTTCAATCATGACCTGACTCTTTCGTTTAGTCATGTCAAAGCCCAGAACTACTCACAGAACAAAGATGCACATTTCTAAAACCACTTTAAACCAAGTTCTTCTGTACGATGTTGAAACTTGGCTTGCTGCGGTTTCAGTCAAAAACGCCATAGACGTGGCTCAAACAAAGTTTCTCAGACAAATCGAAGGGATTAAGTTGTATGACTTAATCGCCAACCCTCAACTATTTTCAGTTAACAACTAGAACCCCTATTCGTGTCAGCTTGCTGCACGAACTCTTTTGTGGCTCAGTCACCCAGCCCAGAGGTCAGTAGAAACGCCAGTCAAAGTTGACCTTAGATTCGATCCTTCGATACACGACTGAAAGCACCCGTGTTGAAGGCTTTGTTCTAGATGGAAGGACCGCCTTGATCACTTCCTGTCAATGATTGGAAGCATCCGACACGCAGCTATCATGCTATCTCAGGACTCTCTGAACTCAATGCAACGAGTGGCTTCTCTCACTATGTTGGACCAGCCGGTGCAATAAGTCAAGTAAGTAAAAAAGTTGTCCCTACCAGAGAACAAAAAACTAGCTAATTTGGCTGCATATTATACAAAATAGTTAAGCAAGAATGACAAGATAGATGCTCCGCTTACAAGCATACGATTATGACAATTTATACAAAAGGGTATAAATAGGGTATAGATACTACTTATAAAAATATTCAATCAGGGTTCAAAGTGTATTTAGCTGGCATAAATCGGATATTTTATGACTTTATTTAATCAGTAAGCTCTGTTTACCTCAGAAGTTGTGAAATATTTAAAAGCTCTGCAGTAAGCCTGTTTTCTAGTAATATCTGGTCAATTTTGAACTCTCCTGGGTTATTAATGACGCAAACCTAGTCCCACCCACAGACTTATCTCTTGCTGTGTCTAATCGTTTCATTTTACTCCGCGAGGACGGGCGAGAAACTGATTTGGAATGCAGTTCTAAATATCTTGTTTCGAGCAAGAAAAGCGAGGATTATTTGTATTGAAATTGCAAAAACTGCTTGTGAATTTTTTGCCACTGATTTGATACTTGAAGCCAAGAAATTGTTGTGGACTGAAGCTGCCGTTTCTACACGTGCTATATATAGACAAAATATGTTTGATAATGTCGGAGATATGATTAGATGTCTTGATCTCTGTGATGAGCATAAAGTGGTCCTACCCATTTTGTCATTTTTGAACCTGATGAGGTGCCTGTAAAGCCCGGTGAAACAACTGTTAGACTTACTCGAAAATCAATGAGTTATGCCAAAAATTTAATAATCTAGTTGATTCTATTTGCTCAAGGCTAATGCTGGTTTGTCGCATAACGGGTCGTCCCAGGCTTCAAATCCGACCTATGTAGTAGTCTTGAAGAACCCACCCAAAGATTTTGACGATCCCGTATCGCAAAAAAACTTTCTTAGTAAAATTTGTGGAAATGGTAGTGATCGTATTATTGAATTAAAGCCGCGTAAGGAGGCTTGGGGGCCTATTTTGTCTGATAAAGATGCTGCTCAGTTAGTAGCACACATTCTCAACGATCATGATCTATCTTCGAATGCTAAAGTGAAAAGCCCCCCCTGAAAACCTTACATCTGATGATCTTATTCAGCTAGTAGCAAACTGCTCATAAGCTAAGCAGCTAGGTAGAACGCGCTCCTTTCGGCTCAAATTTTCTGAAAAGGCACATCTCGAACAGGCCTCTTGTGAATGCTTATTGGTTGGATATGAGCGCCTACCTATTAGCGAGTTCAAGTTTCTGCCTATGCAATGTTATAACTTTCAACAATTCGGTCATGTCACGAAATCATGTTAAAATCCTCCCAAAT
This sequence comes from Artemia sinica, assembly GCA_027921565.1. NCBI lineage: Eukaryota > Metazoa > Arthropoda > Branchiopoda > Anostraca > Artemiidae > Artemia > Artemia sinica. The sequence goes on from JAPEVW010000076.1 coordinate 677,875, forward strand.
TTGCAAGATGTTCTGGTGATCATTCAAAAGCTAAAGACAATCCGTGCAAGAAACCTATAAGGTGCAGCCTATGTGGCTCAGCTGACAACCCTTCATACGCGTTTAAGTGTCCAGCCACACAGGCTATAATTAATAAATGACAGATTCTTCGCTCGGAATTTTTTCCTGGAACGCTAATGGTAGTGTTTTAACGAAGTGACCTCTTCTAGAAACATTCATTCAACAAGAAACAAGTTTTAGCTTTTTGCTTTTGTTTTATCATTTTTTTTTCTTTTCTGTTTGTTTAAAAAAACGAGGCTATTCCAAGCTGAGGGGTGGGTGGACCGTGATGAACCCTAGTTTGATGGTAATTTGAATTTGCCTCAATCTAGCTCCGGTGACATTTTCTTCTTGGGTGAGCGACAACTTCAGCTTCAAAATAATGCAATTGATGTTCATAATCTAATAAATAATTCAATAAGTTCTTAGTCTAATAAATAATTCAATAGTTCAGAATAATAAACTTGCATCAACTTAAAATTTTTCAGCTGTAAGTAAGTATATTTCAGATTTAGATGAAGTTTCCAAACGAAGTTGTAGGTTTTCTGTGCTTCAGCTGAAGGTTTAAGGTCTTTGCTCTTCATTTGAAGAGTTAAAACAAATAGTAAGCAGTGGCCACCCCCAATTTTATTGGTCTTTGTGAGACTTTCCTCAATTCAAAAACTGAATCTATATTGCATCTCCCTGGGTACAAGATGGAGTATTTGAACCGTAGTAGGATGGCTAAAGGTGGCCTTGCTGTTTATTTTCGGAATATCATAAGTACTCTGTGAAACATGACCTGTCAAAAAATGAAGAAGGGATTTTCGAATCCATATTTATTGAGATTAATCATAAAAATTTTTTGCACAAAATAAGTTTTTCAAAAAAAAAGTAAAGAACTCCATTAAACCAAAAAGGAACAAAAATATAATCAAATAATCTACCAAGCATACAACTACCACAAATCAGTATCAATAAATAAATGCAGTCCAAAACAAACAGAAATTAAAATAAGTCAAACTCAAAACGAGCATAAATTAATCTAAGTAGGGTTGTAAACCCTTTACTTTCTAAAAGCCAGAATACAATTTGTACTTTTAGTCCAGTAAAAGTACGGAGAAAAGTGGGTCGACCACAAAAAAATTGCAACAAAAGGTTTTTTTTTTACAGCAAAATGTTAAGAAAAAATCGTTGAACAATATATCCAAAATCCGCTAAAATCGTCCGCCGGCAAAACCTTCTGGGGCTGCTTAAAGGGGTAGAAGGGGGCGAAAAAATAGGTTTTTTCATTTTTGATATTTAGGAAGCTTTTTTAAAATAAAATGTTCAGAAAAAATCGCTGGACAACATATCCAAAATCTACTAAAATAACAACATGGAAAACCTTCTGGGGCTACTTAAAGGGGGTGGAAGGGGGTGAAAAAATAGCTTTTTTTTCAGTTTTGACATTTAGTAAGCTTTTTTTACACGAAAATGTTCAGAAAAAAACGCTGGACAACATATCCAAAATACACTAAAATAACCACATGGATAACCTTCTGGGGCTGCTTAAAGGGGGTGGAAGGGGTGAAAAAATAGTTTATTTTTCAGTTTTGACATTTAGTAAGCTTTTTTTTTTACACTAAAATGTTCAAAAAAAAAATCACTGAACAACATATCCGAAATCCGCTAAAATCACTCGCTGTGAAAACCTCCTGGAACTGCTTAAAGGGGGTGAAAGGGGTGAAAACTCCTTTTTTTTTTCGATTTTGTTATTTCGGTACGTTCGGAGACTCGATTCTGGTATAAACCAACTCGCTGAAACCGAAAATGATATCACTTTTATTGTAACACTACTCTAACTTATATTAAACTACAAAAAATGAGATTTTAATAACTCCGTTGCCAAAATAAAGGAAGTAGCTTTTCCTCCGAAGTTTTTAAAGAAGGATCAGATCAATGGACGCCTGAAATAGGACGCTGGCCGCTCCAGAAATTCACTTGGCAACCCAACTCTACATTTGACTTTATTTGCGAAAGTTACGTCAAGTATTTCACCACTAGATTTGAAAAAGCTTCGGTAGTTTTTGATGGATATGACAATGGTCCTTCGACGAAAGGTATGGCTCACCTCAAACGTTACAGGGGTAAAAAGTGCCTAGTGGTAGAATTCACTGGTACAACAAAGTTAACAAGAACTGCATAAACAAGCAGCAGATAATTCTAGCAATAGGAGAAAAATTGTCCTCAGCAGGTTGTTCGGTACAACATGCCTCTGCTGACGTGGATGTCCTGATTGCAACCACAGCCATTGATAGCGCAAGAACTCAGTTTACGTGTCTCATCGGCAACGACACTGACCTCCTTATCCTTCTCCTCTATCATGTCACTGCCACCCAAAAAGGCCTGTATTTCAGATCCGAGACAAAAGCTTCAAACGAACACAAGCTATGGAATATTTGCACCATCAAAGAAAACCTAAGGGAAGTGCGTGGTGCAATTCTATTTTTGCATGCGTTTCTAAGCTGTGACACCCACTTCGAGATTACAAGGAATTGGTAAATCTGTCGGACTGTCATTGTACCGGTCCGATCCGTCTTTTCCGTGATGCTGGTAAGGTCTTTAAGGACTCGAAGGCTACGAAAGACGAGCTCATTGTAGCTGGTGAGCAAGCTCTTTTGAGAATTTATAAAGGAAAGCCTGAAGAAACTCTCGTGTCCTTGACACATCATCTGTTCTTGGCCAAGCTCGCTTCCGCTTCCGAATTTGTCTGCCCTGATCGGGTGCCTCCCACACCCTCAGCTGCGAAGCTCCATTCTCTTCGCGTGTATTTGCAGGTAATGGAATGGAAAAGCGAGGCTGCTGCAATGAAACCGGAGAACTGGGGATGGCGACTCTCTGCTGATAGTTACATCCCAGTAATGACGGAGAAGAAACCAGCTCCCCAAAGTCTTCTTCAAATTATTCGCTGCAAATGCAAATCAGGTTGCGCTACGGCCAGATGCACTTGCCGTAAGAATTGCATGCCTTGCACACTTGCTTGCGGAGAGTGCATGGGAACAAGCTGTAATAACTCTGAACCAACATCTCTAGAAGAAGAAGAATTTTAGTGTTTTGCAATAACGGTGGTTGTGCTCTTTTGTAGTGCTCATTGATGAAATGATGATTCTCAATATTATGTGATCTAAGAATGATGATTATCAAAACTGTGATTTATGTATAGACGTGTAAATGTTTTTGTTTTCCAACTGTACAGAAGCCGATAATAAGAATGATTTTTCAAGTTTCTATGCGTCTATGCCTATAGTTTCCCTTTTTCTGTAGTCTGGTTTTCACACGAGTAGCGAGAAGGGGTGCTGTTTCTACGGGGAATGACGTCACACCCAATCAGACAGCTAGAAATACTACCGGGAGTGACATCAGACCAGACTTCTGGGAATTTATAAAGGAAAGCCTGAAGAAACTCTCGTGTCCTTGACACATCGTCTGTTCTTGGCCAAGCTCGCTTCCGCATTTTTCTGCCCTGATCGGATGCCTCCCACACCCTCAGCTGCGAAGCTCCATTCTCTTCGCGTGTATTTGCAGGTAATGGAATGGAAAAGCGAGGCTGCTGCAATGAAACCGGAGAACTGGGGATGGCGACTCTCTGCTGATAGTTACATCCCAGTAATGACGGAGAAGAAACCAGCTCCCCAAAGTCTTCTTCAAATTATCCGCTGCAAATGCAAATCAGGTTGCGCTACGGCCAGATGCACTTGCCGTAAGAATTGCATGCCTTGCACACTTGCTTGCGGAGAGTGCGTGGGAAAAAGCTGTAATAACTCTGAACCAACATCTCTAGAAGAAGAAGAATTTTAGTGTTTTGCAATAACGGTGGTTTTGCTCTTTTGTAGTGCTCATTGATGAAATGATGATTCTCAATATTATGTGATCTAAGAATGATGATTATCAAAACTGTGATTTATACATAGACGTGTAAACGTTTTGTTTTCCAACTGTAAAGAAGCCAATAATAAGAATGATTTTTCAAGTTTCTATGCGTCTATGCCTATAGTTTCCCTTTTTCTGCAGTCTGGTCTTCACACGAGTAGAAGAAGGGGTGCTATTTCTACGGGGAATGACGTCACACCCAATCAGAGAGCTAGAAATACTACCGGGAGTGACATCAGACCAGACTTCTGGGAATTTACCTTGAATTTACGTAATATGCTTGTCGAACTAAGTAACATCTGTTTTGATGCAATTTCACCTTGGAACATTGCATAAGTGCGTTAAACTTATTGCCTATTGTATCAATTCATTTGAGTTATTGAAGAATAAGCATCTGATACTATGGGGAAATCTGGATAGAATTATTGACCAATTATGTAAAGTAAGTTTATTTTATAAATAATCTATATAGATATTACGGACTTTTTTATTTAATGCTTTCAGAAATTTTTTTTTTACATTCTTTAATTTGTATGAAATAGCTTTAACAGCTAGAAAAACAATGTTGTATGTTTGGACATTCCATGCAATGTCATCTCGTTTCTAAGGATTCAACCTTTTTTCTTTACACACGTTCAAAAAAAAAAATGGTTTGTAAATATTTTTGATTATGTAAAATTGTTTTAACAGTTAGAAATATAGACTGGTTTTCGTGGGCACTCATGCAAAGTGGGTTTTTGGGGGTATTTCATGCAAAGTCGACTCTATTTTTTGTTCCTTATATGATGTGAAAAAGGGTTAGTACATTCTGTACATATTTAAATTCATGTGTTCATAGAACGTATAACATTTTTAAATGTTAAATGATAGGAATTTTGGTCTACCAAGCTATGTAAATTTTACAATTTATCTCTCATAATTCGGAATTTAGCCATTTTCTTCTTTTCTATTCATTGTCCAAGGTTTTTTTAGAAACATATTTTTTTTTTTCACAAACACATTTTACTCTACAAAAAAAACTATAATTTAATTTCTTTTTAAGGATAATTTTGAAGAATGCGTCACTCCCCCCGAAAGAAGGCCCGGATTGAGGAGGGAAACCATTTGCAACCTTCAGTTATTAAATATACCGTACCATCTACGTTCTCCATACAAGGCGAGAATGTCTTCGCCCCTAACGTACAACCCAACATTCAGGAATGTGAAATAGCAGAGGTACCACAAGAAGCTATTAAAATGAGTTTAAATTTATGATATTTCTCATAAAAATACTATCAGTCACTAACATGCATTCACCAAATGGAAATAAATCCTCTTGACACATACAATTACAGATATAACTTATTATGCTCAATATGTTTCACTATTACATTTAAAGCACTTTGAAGTCTATGTATATATGTGTAATTAGAACTCTCTTAATTATAGACTTAGCATCTTTCTTCTTCTTTTTTTATTGGTCCAGGTTTTTTTTTTAGAAACATGTTTGTTTGTTTTTTTTTTCAGAACACGTTTAAAACGCATAAAATAGCCTCTTTGTGATTCCAACTCAATTCCTTTTTTCCAGCTAAAAGATAAATTAGCATATGTCAACTCTTTAGTCACTATACGTCACCCCCAACACCCCCCCCCCCCCCCTTTAACCCCTGTTACTTCAGTGTGGTTTGATCACTTCCATTAGGATCATGAAGGAGAATTTATCAACTTCGTTACTAGAAATGATCTTTTCTAATCGCTTTTATACACTATTGTTTTTTTATCTGAGTAAAACCAATGCTTTTATACTCCGTTCTTTTTGATCTGGCCTAAGTCGAAAAGGGAGATAATAAAATAATGCCTCTTTTGCCATGACTAAACTTATTGATTTTTTCTCATATTTTTTCAAGTAAAAGTAAAGAGCTGGAACTTTAAATCAAACATGAATAGAATTAGTATCGAATAAATGTTTATTCTGATTATGTTCTATTCATTATACATTCAACGTTACAACATCAATTTACTTAAATTTAATTCATATTTAAGGAAAAGCCTTCGACATCATTCCAGCAACCCAAGAAAATTCAAATAATGGAAATAAAAAACACCCCAACCAGTACACAATGTTTGGAGTGCTTTTCCATTAACCGAAGATGAAGAAGCGCAACTCATAGAATGTACCATTAGAGTTGAAAAATGGGATAGTTTTGTGAAGAACTGGGATCACGAAGCACAATATATCTACCTTGATTCTAGATTTGCCCTTTTTTAAATGTTTTTATACACCAGTGTTTTTGATCCAAGTAAAAACCATTGTTTCTTTCGATTATGTTCTTTTTATTATAGGATTTTATTGATGATGATAATGATGATAGTATTTGGGACGCATTTCCTCTTTGAGTGTAGAAGGAGCAAAGGGATTGAGTGATCTTGTTGAGGGAACTCTTCTAAAATCGATGATACAGCAAGCTAACTCTACAAAATCCACCCCCACACCACATGTATATGATAATATTCTAACATTCCAGAATGAACCTGATGATATATTTAATACGTTTGATTTAGACAAGGTGTCTTTTAATCACTCGTGCATTAATGTGGCCTCGTCACATCATAACAGCTTGAATAAAAAGAATTATAACAGTGAGAATGATCAACGCTTAAGAGAGCATACAAAAATACACAAGGAAAATAACCTTTGTATGTTATGAGAGACTCAAGTGCTGCAAGAAATCGTACAAGAGTGCTTATGAAAGCAAAAGAAAAAGATAAACATTTTCATTTATTTAAAGGAAGAGATGCAAGACGATATGCACTGTTAAATTATGAAGGAACTATCCAGTAGTATCCTTATGGTAAATTTTCAATTTGACCGGGGAATGTTCTTCCGAAAATCGTTTATTTTGTGATTTACAACAAAATTTAATGACTTTTAGAGACCCTCTCTTATGATATATCTATCAGTATCGAAATTTTGTTTTTAGAGTTTCGGTTACCATTGACTCGGATCACTCCTTACTGACACTTCGTTAGCATGAACAATTTGACCAAGGAATGTTCTTCCGAAAAGCATTTTTTTGTGATTTCCAATGAAATTCTATGACTATAAGGGAGGGCTTTCCACCCTTTTTCAAAATAGGGTAAATTTCACAGATTCGTCTCATTTGATTTTGTTTTTAAAGTTTCAGTTACTATTTTCCTTACCATGAACAGTTTGACCATTAACCTTTTTTTTTCGAAAATAAGGTAAATATTCACAAGTTCGTGACTTTTGATGGTAAGACATGAGGCTTTTTTATTTGAAATCAGCATGAAAATTCAATTCTTCTTTTGTCCTTACTTACAGTTCATTACCAAGGCAGTATGATGGATCAAGGCTCTTTACTTTTAGTTGAAAGAGCTAGCGGTCACTTGCTGTTAAAGTGACCGCTAGCTCTTTATATAATAATTGGAGGGGGTGTTATCCATAGTCAATCGATATTTGACAAGCACATATCACATTTCTATTTGATGTTACATTATATAATGTGTTATTCAGTTGTCAAAGTATAAAGCGAATATTCGTTTTCTCAAAGTCATTTAATATGTTATCGGATTAATATAATTGTTTCAGGGTGAACTATGATGGTTATGTGTAAATGAATGAAGAGCTATACTAGTTTTTTCTATTTCTTAATCTAATTATCGAATGCTATTTACCGTTGCTTTCACACAGTATAACTTCGGTGTATGCTGATTCTTACATTAGTTTACCTAGAAATATAGATATATTATCCTGAACTTAGCGATGAATGGACCAAGCGATGTAAGACTTTTTTGTTTAATACTATCCCAATAAAGACTAAGAGTCTGAGAAAATTACCTTATTTCAGAAATAATCTATGACTAGTTGTCGACACTACCTAGTTCATTTTATACATTAAATCAGTAATTTTCACACATTGGAGGGATAAACACCTGCATCATTTTTTAAAAGTGAAAATGAATTATTTTAAGAAAGTGTTTTTATATTTATTAATATGACAGAAACTTTCTTCTTTTCACAATGGATATTTTTCAACTAAAAGTAAAGAGCTGGTACATTAAATCAACGATGAGCAGAAATACGGTCCAATAACTGTTTAAGCGCAAATTTTCAGTAAACTTAGTTCTAATATTATATTTGATAGTATGGCAGAAACTTTTTCGTTTCCACAAATGATATTTTTCAACTAAAAATAAAGAGTTGCTACATTAAATCAACGATGAGCAGAAAATATAGTCCAATAATTTTTCAATCGCAAATTTTCTGTAAAATTAGGTCTAATATTATATTTATTAGTATGGCAGAAGCTTTTTTGTTTCCACAAAGGATATTTGTCATATAAAAGTAAAGAGCTGCTACATTAAATCAATGATGAGCAGAAATATAGCCCAATAATTGTTCAAGCGCAAATTTTCAGTAAACTTACTTTCAATGTTATATTTGATAGTATGGAAGAAAGTTTTTCGTTTCCACAAAGGATATTTTTCAACTAAAAGTCAAGAGCTGCTAGATTAAATCAATGATGAGCAGAAATAAAGTCCAATAGTTGTTCAAGCGCAAATTTTATGTAAAATTAGTTCTAATGTTATATTTATTAGTATGGCAGAAACTTTTTCGTTTCCCACAAAGGATGCTTTTCTACTAAAAGTAAAGAGCCGCTACATTACATTAACAATGAGCAGTAATAAGGTCCAATAATTTTTCAAGCGCAAATTTTCAGTAAACTTCTAATGTTATATTTGATAGTATGGCAGAAACATTTTCGTTTCCACAAAGGACATTTTTCAACTAAAAGTAAAGAGCTGCTACACTAAACCATTGGTGAGCAGAAATATAGTCCAATAATTGTTCAAGCGCAAATTTTCAGTAAACTTAGTTCTAATAATATATTTGATAGTAAGCCAGAAAACTTTTTCGTTTTTCCACAAAGGATATTTTTTCTACTGAAAGTAAAGAGCTGCTACATTAAATCAACGATGAGCAGAAGTATAGTCCAATAATTGTTCAATCGCAAATTTTAAGTAAACTTAGTTCTAATGTTATATTTGATAGTGTGGCAGAAACTTATTCGTTTCCACAAAGGATGCTTGTCAACTAAAAGTAAAGAGCTGTTACATTAAATCAACGGTGAGCAGAAATATAGAAACTTAGTTCTAATGTTATATTTGATAGTATGGCAGAAACTTTTTTGTTTCCACAAAGAATATTTTTCAACTAGAAGTAAAGAGCTGCTACATTATATCAACGATGAGCAGAAATATAGTCCAATACTTGTTCAAGCGCAAATTTTCAGTAAACTTAGTTCTAATGTTATATTTGATAGTATGGCAGAAACTTTTTTGTTTCCACAAAGGATATTTTCAACTAAAAAAGAGGTGCTACATTAAATCAACGATGAACAAAAATAATGTTCATTATTTTTTAGAGTATGCTTCTTCTTTCAGAATCCTCTATGGAAAAAGAGGATTCTGAAATCATGCTGATTTCAAATAAAAAGGTTTCATGTTTTACCCATCAAAAGTCACGAACGTGTGAAAATTTACCTTATTTTGAAAAGGGGGGAGGGGGAAGCCCCTAAAAGTCATAGAATTTTTATTGGAAATAAAAAAAAAAGCCTACTTCTTCATAAATGATTGAAAATATCTGAAAGATGACTTGGGGACTGCAAAGGAGGTAAAAAAAGTTTTATGTTTTAAGGTTTTGACCAGGTTTGAACCGTGAAAATTAATAACTGCACCTTCAAATGAAAGCTATATACTCTCAATCTGATTGGTTTCATATGTTTTTTCGCCTTTTTTTTTTTTTCTGATTTTCCTCCCCAGGTTTTTTTGTTTTTTTAAGTCTGGTGCCCACAATCACCAGAAATTGAACATCTACACTTAAGTATTTTCCTCAAAAATTGATTTTTTTTTTTCATTAACAAAGTACTCGCTTAACCAATTAAAACAAACAGGTCTCATACTCACTGTCCTTGGTATTCTAATGAATTATTAAAAAGTTTTTGCTAAGGGTAAATTTTATAACCTTTCACCTAGGGGACTGTAGGGTGCTATTGTATCTCCGAAGATTTTTATAAGACAATCAAAGCTAATCTTCTTCTTCTTCTTTCGTGACCCTCTTAGGAAAAGATCAGCAGCATATGTCCACGCGCATCTCGTAGATATCATAAATGATCCGCGTTGCAATTGGTGCAAAAAAACGGAAATTTCATGCAATATCTAGAGACTGCATAAACAGAACATTTATTTTTAAATGTACGAATTGTGGTAAAGGTGTAGGAATAAATAATGCAGATGTAAAATATGATATTGGTTAATAAACCGAATTTCTTATAAAAGTTCAATTCTCTGAAATTACATCTAGTGGAGAGAAATGGCAACCCTTATACCCATCATACTACCTTGGTAATGAGCTGTAAGTAAGGACATTAGAAGAATTGAATTTTCATGCTGATTTCATATAAAAAAGTTTCAAGTCTTACCCATCAAAAGTCACGAACCTGGGAACATTAACCTTATTTTCGAAAAAAAGGTGAAGGGTCAAACTCTTCATGGTAAGGAAGATAGTAACTGAAACTTTAAAAACAAAAACAAATGAGACGAATCTGAGAAATTTACCATATTTCGAAAAAGGGTGAAAGCCCTCCCTTAAAGTCTTAGAATTTCATTGGAAATCACAAAAAAAAATCATTTCGGAAGAGCATTCATTGGTCAAATTGTTCATGCTAACGAAGTGTCAGTAAGTTGCAATCCGAGTCAATAGTAACTGAAACTCTAAAAACAAAATTTCAATACTGAGAGATATATCATAAGAGAGGGTCTCCTAAAAGTCATAGAATTTTAAGGGAAATCACAAAAAAAAAAAACGCTTTTCCAAAGAACATTCCCCGTCAAATTGAAAATTTACCATAGGGATACTACTGAAAAGTTCCTTGCATAATTTAACAGTGTTTATCGTCTTGCATCTCTTCCTTTAAATAAACGAAAATGTTTATCTTTTTCTTGTGCTTTTATAAGCACTCTTATACAATTTCTTGCAGCACTTGAGTCTCTCATGATATACAAAGGGTTATTTTCCTTGAGTATTTTTTTTATGCTCTCTTAAGCGTTGATCATTCTCACTGTTATAGTTCTTTTTATTCAAACTGCTATAATATGACGAGGATACATTAATGCACGAGTGATTAAAACACACCTTGTCTAAATCAAACGTATTAAATATATCATCAGGTTCATTCTGGAATGTTAGAATATCATCATATACATGTGGTGGGGGGCTGGTTTTCTAGAAATAGCTTGCTGTATCATCGGTTTTAGGGTGGTTCCCTCAACAAGATCATTCAATCCCTTTGCTTCTTCTCCACTCAAAGGAAATGCGTCCCAAACACTATCATCATCATCATCAATAAAAGCCTATAATGAAATGAACATAATCGGAAGAAACAATGGTTTTACTTGGATCAAACATACTGGTGTATGAAAACATTTAAAAAAGGGGCAAATCTAGAATCAAGGTAGATAGATTGTGCTTCGTGATCCAAGTTCTTCACAAAACTATCCCATTTTTCAACTCTAACTGTATATTCTATGATTTGCGTATCTTCATCTTCGGTTAATGGAAAAGCACTCCAAGTATTGTTTACTGGTTGGGGTGTTTTTTATTTCCACTATTCGAATTTTCTTGGGTTGTTTGAATGATGTAGAAGGCTTTTCTTTAAATATGAATTAAATTTAAGTAAATTAGTGCTGAAACGTTGAATGTAAAATGAATAGAACATAATAGGAATAAACATTTAATCGACTCTAATTCTATTCATTTTTGATTTAAAGTTCCAGCTCTTTACTTTTACTTGAAAAAAATATGTGAAAACATTCAATAAGTTTAGTTATGGGAAAATAGGCATTAATCTTTTATCTCCCTTTTCGACTTAATCCAGATCAAAAAGAACGGAATATAAAAGCATTAGTTTTACTCAGATCAAAAAACAATATTGTATAAAAGCATTTAGAAAGAGCATTTCTAGAAACGAAGTGGATACATTGTCCTTTATGATCCTAATGGAAGTGATCAATTCACACTGAAATAACAGGGATTAAAGGGGGGTGTGGTGATGGGGGTGACGTATAGTGATTAAAGAGTTGTTATATGCTAATTTACCTTTTAACTGGAAAAAAAGGAATTGAGTTGGAATCACAAAGAGGCTATTTTATGCGTTTAAACGTGTACTGAAAAAACAAACAAACAAACATGTTTCTAAAAAAAACCTGGACCAATGAAAAAAGAAGAAGAAACATGCTAAATCTAGAATTGAGAGAGTTTTAATTACACATATATCCATAGAATTCAAAGTGCTTTAAATGTAATAGTGAAACATAAGTATAATAAGTTATATTTGTAATTGTATGTGTCAAGAGGATTTATTTCCATTTGGTGAATGCATGTTAGCGACTGATTGTCTTTTTATGAGAAATATCATAAATTTAAACTTACTTTAATAGCTTCTTGTGATACCTCTGCTACTTCAAATTCCTGAATGTTGGGTTGTTTATTAAAGGTGAAGACATTGTCGCCTTGTATAGAGGACGTAGATGGTACGCTATATTTAATAGCTGAAGCATGTAAATGGTTTCCCTCCTCAATCCGGGCCTTCTTTTCGGGGGGAGTGACGCATTCTTCAAAATTATCCTTAAAAAGAAATTAAATTATAGTTTTTTTTTTTGTAGAGTAAAATATGTTGTGAAAAAAAATATGTTTCTCTAAAACCTTGGTCAATGAATTAAAAAGAAGAAATGTCTAAATCCAGAATTATGAGCGATAAATTTTCTTATTTACATAGCTTGGTAGACCACAATCCCTATCATATAACATTCAAAAATCTTATACGCTCTATGAACACATGAATTTAAATATATATAGAATGTACTAACCCTTTTTCACATCATATAAGAAAAAAAATAGAGTCGAATTTGCATGAAATGCCCCCAAAAACCCACTTTGCATGAGTGACCACGAAAAAACTACTCTGTATTTCTAACTGCTAAAACAATTTTACATAAATCAAAATATTTACAGTACATTTGTTTTTGAACGCTTGTTAAGAAAAAAGTTGAATCCTTAGAAACGTGATAACATTGCATGGAATGTCCAAATATACAACATTGTTTTTCTATCTGTTAAAACTATTTCATACAAATTAAAGCATGTAAAAAAAAAAAGAATAAAGCAATAAGTAAAAAAGTCCGTAATATCTATATAGATTATTTATAAAATAAACTTACTGTATATAATTGGTCAATAATTCTATCCACATTTTCCATAGTATCAGATGCTTATTCTTCAATAACTCAAATGAATTGATACAATAGGCAATAAGTGTAACGCACTTATGCAATGTTCCAAGGTGAAATTGCAATCAAAACCAGATATTACGTAGTTCGACAAGTATATTACGTTAAATTCCAGGTAAATTCCCAGAAGTCTGGTCTGATGTAACTCCCGGTAGTATTTCTAGCTCTCTGATTGGCTGTGACGTCATTCCCTGTAGAAATAGCACCCTTTATCCTACTCACGCGGTTGATTCTCATCGAATAACCAGGTTTTCCAACGATTAGCGAAGCACCAAAGAGTGGGGTACTTCTCTGCTCCTTTAAATTGCCGTTCGATATTTTCCTGTGTTGCTGTTTGAAGTATTTCAGGCTTCCATTGATCTGATCTTTCTAACACTTCGGAAGAAAAGCTATTTCCTTTATTTTTGCAATGGAGTTTTTAAAATCGTATTTATAGTTTAATATAATTTAAAGACGTGTTTACAATAAAAGTAACATCATTTTCAGTTTCAGCGAGTTGATTTTATACCAGAATCGAATCCTTGAACGTACAGAAATAACTAAAATCTAAAAAAAAAATTCACCCCTTTCGCCCCCTTTAAGCAGCCCCAGAAGGTTATCCCGGTGGGCGATTTTCGCGGATTCTGGATATGTTGTTCAGCAATTTTTTTTTTTAACATTATAGTGTAAAAAGCTTCCCTAAGTGTCAAAAAAAAAACGACTTTTTTGTCCCTTCCACCCCTTTAAGCAGCCGTAGAAGATTTTTCCGACGGGCAGTTTTAGCAAATTTCGGATATGTTGTTCAAATCGATTTTTTCTAAATATTTTAGTGCACAAAAAGCTTCCTAATTGTCAAAAATAGAAAAACCTATTTTTTTGCCCCCTTCCACCCTTTAAGCAGCCCCAGAAGGTTTTCCCGGTAGGCGATTTTAACAGATTTTGGATCTTTTGCTCGCCGATTTTTTTTTTAACATTTTGGTGTAAAAAAAACCTTTTGTAGCAATTTTTGTCCCGGTGTCAAACCGTACTTTTACTAGACTATTTACTAATTTTACTGACTGAAAAAAACCGATTTTTTTTAACATTTTGAAGGATTTACTGAAAAAAATGTGCATTGTCAGTTTAGTATACATATGCTGTTATTTATTCCTTAATATCTTGATTAATTTTTGATTTCTTAAAGTTATAAAAGTGAAAACATTTAAAAACAATTTTTTTCAGTAAAGTACAAATTAATTCTGGCTTTTAGAAAGCATAGGGTTTAAAACCTACTCAGATTAATTTCTGCTCGTTTTGAGTTTGACATATTTTAATTTCTGTTTTTTGGGGTTTCATTTATTTATTGATACTGATTTGTGGTAGTTGTATGATTGGTAGATTATTTGTTTCTTTTTTTGTTCATTTTTGGTTTAATGGAGTTCTTTAATTTTTTTTTTTAAAAACTTATGTTGTGCCAAAAGTATTTTGATTAATTTCTGTTAGTTTTATATTGACATAGTCTTTCAGGGAGAAGGGAGAAAGACTGAGCGTCTTCTGAAGTTATACAACTATCCCTTCCATAAAAACCTTAAATACCACCTGGGCTTAACTTACAACCCTTGCCCCAAATCTCTGGGGTTGGTTTCAAACCCAAAAGCCTTTTTATATAATATTTAGACTATTTTGACTAGACTGGTTATCTCAAAATTTCTATTAGACGCATTTAGGTACAATACGACGCATGTGTAGGGGGGGGGGGGGGGTTGCTGCCCTCTGATCACTTTGATTCTTAAAGAGAGCACTAGAGCGTCTGATTACCAATCCAATGAGCCCCCTTCGAAGTTTATATGACCACACTTTCTAGAAAACCATGTGTGTGCCCGGGACATAACTTACAAACCCTTGCCCTTAGGGCTGGGGGGATTTGTTATCACAAATACCCCACGATTTCTAGACCTTTCTGATAGGCTGAACAAAAAATAGCTATATAAAAATTTTGATTGCAAGTGTTTGGGGAAATAATAGGCGTGGAGGGGGACATCAGCCCTCTGATCACTTTCGACTAATAAAAAAGGCACTAGTCCTCTCAATTTCCAATCGAATGAGCCCTTTTTGAAGCTTCTTCGTCAAAAATTTCTATACAAACCTTATGTGCCCCAAAGGCATTACTTACGACTCTTGTCCTGAGGGCTATGGGGGAGGGTTGTCATTCTCAAAGACATAATTTCAAGACCTTTCAACTACGTTGAACAAAATAACAAACAAACACAACTTAAAAACAATAGGGAAATTTTTTCCCAAGACAGTGCAATTTCAATCGGTGAATATTAAGGCCCTATGTCCAAGGGCCGTCTTCAGCACAACATTAAAGAAAATATATATATATAAACAACTTACATTAAAATACGAAGTTTAAAAACTAAGAATGCTATTAAAAACTTTTAAAACAGCCCCAGTATCCTTACTTCAACGAAGTTCAAACCAATACTGATAAATAAAATGATGAGAGAGGATGCATTCATTCAAACGAAATAAAATGAAATTATTAACTGCAAGTTTTCAAAGCTAATCTTGCTTTTTTAGCAGCTAGTCTTAAAGGCCTTTATAACGGGTTCAATACTATTGTCAATTGGTTTAATAAAATATTTTGTTGGATCATTTTAATTAAATTGAGTATAAAGAATTCAGTGAATATTATCCTAAGTCCCTATTTAAGGAAATATTTTTATTTATTTTGAGCCTTATTTCGATTGATTCCCGGACCACCTGTTTTATCCCCAATCACTACTAATGAGAGAAGATTTTTCAAAAAGTATTGTATGGCTGGGATTATCAAATATATGGCCAGCTAAAGCAGAATCAAAGGAGTTATTAGAACTATTAGCAATTAACGCTTTGTCTATGTCTTCTTTATGCTGGTGTATCCGTTTTTTTCTAGATTCTGATGAGTTCTGCCAACGTAGTAATTGCCACAATCGCATGGTATTTGATAAACCCCTCTTTGGCGAGGAACTGGGGTTTTATCTTTACCGGAGTTTAAGAAATTTGTGATTTTAAAATTATTAGTGAAAACTAAATACAGATTGTTTTTTGTGCAAATATTTTTTTTTTTCTGATTCTTGGGATGTACGGAAGATAGATTATATTACAGGGTTTTTCTGGAGCCTCAAATTGTGAAATATTGTTGATTTTACGAAAATGTCTTTTTAGTCTACGGTTAATCGTATTATTGCCAAAAGGAATGAGGTATCCGTTGCCAAAAAGAATATCTCTGATAAAATTTATTTCTGCTTTTATGTATGAATCGGAGCAAATGTTCAGGGCACGGTCAATGAGAGAAGTTACAACTGCTCTTTTAACTTGTGGGAGGTGATTTGAATTAAAATGAAGATATCTATTGTTTTGTGTTGGTTTTCTATAGATAGTGAAGTCCAAATTATTAGTATTACGGATAATTAGCACATCTAAAAAGGGTAGTTTTATTTTCAAATTCAATTTCTAGGGTAAACTGCAAATTTCTATCATAAGTATTAAGATGATCTACGAAACCCGAAGTTCAATTTCCCCATAATTCCAAAGTGAAATTACGTCATCCATGTAACGACCCCAATATACATGTTTTAAAAATAAGAATTTAATGCCCAATTTTCAAGGTTCTCGATATAAATATTAGCCAGTAGGCCGGATAGAGCTGCTCCCATTGGTAACCCATTTATTTTTTGATAAAAAGAATCACGAAACTGAAAATACATTGAAAACTTATTACAGATTTTAACAAGATTAAATAAAACTTCACCATCAATCCCTGTCGCTGAGTCTTTTGATTAAGTGATAATTTTCTTCTATTTTAGTTTTTAATAATTGCTCAGAAGTAGCCACATCTATATTCGTGTACATGGAAACAATATCAAAACTACTAACTATTGTGTTTTCTGAAATAATTGTGTTATTAAGTTTTTTTCAACCAAATCTGCCGAATTACTAATGTAGGAATTTTGTGAATACAATAGAGATTTGAAAGCTGTGCAAACCCATTTTCCAATATTGGAAGCGGGGGCTTTAGTACATGCTACGATAGGTCTTAGGGGAATACCTTGTTTATGCAAGTTTCGGTAAGCCGTAAAATTTTGGACAGAAACTACCACGGGGGTAAAATTTGTTGTATAATTGTGGTGTGATTTTACCATTCTGTTTTAGCTGTTTTAATTCATTAATAATATTATTAGTAAACTGATCAGTAGGATCATGAGTGATCGGTTTATATGTACTTGTATCTTTTAAAAGTGAAAAGATTTTGTTGTCATAGTCTGTCGTACCCATGACAACAAGTGAGTTGCTTTTGTCTGCCTTGGTTATTGTAATAGATGGGTCTTTGCGGAGGTTAGATAATATAATTATGTCGTGCAAATTTTTTTTGTGTGAAAGTGTTAGGAGACTTAGCCTTTTTTTGGCTATTATAAAGGGTATTTATGAGACAAGACCTAACTTCATCAGGGTTTGAAACAGATGGGTAGTATTTATGCAAAGCGGACTCTAAAGAGGAGACTATATCCGCCACGGGAACCTGTTTCGGCAGAAAAGAGAATTTTGGGCCTTTTTCCGGTGTTTCGATTTCCTGGGTTTCAAATGTTCTAGAAGAGAGGTTAAAAAATAGTGGGTCCAGGAGTGAATCTTAATACCAGGAGTGAATAAATACTGTTTCTCATCGAAGATTCCTCTCTCAATTTTTCCAATTTTGTATAAAGTCGTTCCTTTGATATGTCTTTTTTGCTTTTTGTCCTTAATAATATGGACTAAGGTTTTTAATTGTAGTGTATGAGCAAATTGCCCTTGTTTCCGGGTATTTAGATGTAGTTTATATCTTAAAGACTTTGGAATAAGATTTTCGTTTCTGCAGGATTCTAAACATTTTTGTTGATTAATAATATTTTTTATGTTTTCTTTACCTAAACTAGGCCTAATAAAATAAAAAATATCATAGGTCAACTACTCCCCATAAGCCAGTACAAGGTTAAAAAAACTTAAGCCCCAAATTTGTATGAAAATCGTTAGGAGGAATTTCAGGTTGGATTCAGGTGTTTCTGGTGCTAGAAAGAGATTTTTTTCGGCAGGAAGTAACATGTTCCGAACAAATCCTTCAAGAAGTGTCGTGAGCCCATTTACTGTATTAGAAAAAAAGGAAACGAGGGAATGGAGAAAGAAAGTGAAAGAAAATTGTTGATACAATATTTTCATAGATAGTAATATCCTTTTAACCAACGACCTGCGTGTTGCGCTTCGCGCAAGACATGGGAAAATAATTCGGACATTGTGCAGACAGATAATTCGGACATATATATATATATATATATATATATATATATATATATATATATATATATATATATATATATATATATATATAATATATATATATATATATATATATATATATATATATATATATATATATATATATATATATATATATATATATATATATATATATATATATATATATATAAATTATATCTATAAATTGTCCTTTCCAAACCTTAACTCCTCTTTTTCCCTCTTCTCATTTCCCTCAAAAAACCAAAACTGCTGAATTACTAACATTAAGTACACATTTTTTCTCTCGCAGATATCCCTCTAAAATGTCCAAAGGCCTTTACAGGTTGTTTGCTGAGTTAGCAAACAGGACAAAGTAATCAGGAAAAATTAGAGCAAAAAACCGCATCAAATCAAGCTATACACCTGGCGCTTGGTTTTGCACAAGCTTATTCTCTAAAACATTCAGATAATGTGAAAGCAATCTCAGGGAAACAGTGCAACCTTGCTTTACTCCAACTCTACTTACCACAACTCTAGAGACAGATTTCCCAATCCTTACTACAATCTTAACTAACAAGTAAATATGAGCTAATATTTCTACAAAACGTGTTGGAAGGCCTATATCTAATAAACTTTTTATTAATTAATTAAAAATAACTTTTTCCAAAAAAATAAGTTTTCAAGGAAAAGTAAAAATTTCATTAAACCAAAAAATGAGCAAAAATAGAATCAAATAACCTACCAAGCGTAACAGTATACCACAAATCAGCATCAATAAATAAATGAAAAACCCAAAATAAACAGAAATTGCAATTAATAACCGAGTCAAACTCAAAACGAGCAGAAAACAGCATGATTAGGGGTCACAATCCCCTATACCTTCTCAATGCCATAACGTAATTTTCACTTTACTGAAAAAAAATACAAATGAATATGCATTGTCAGTTTAATATGCACATGCTCATATTTATTCTTTAAAATCTTAATAATTTTTCATTTATTAAAGTTATAAAAGTGAACACCCTTAATTTTTTTTTCAGTCAAATGCAAATTATTTCCTGGCCTAGACAAATTATATTCTGACTTTTCTTTACTTTTCTTTGAAAAACTTATTTTGTGGAAAAAAGTTCTTTTTTTGTAATTAATTTCTGTTCGTTTTATTTGGCATAGTCTTTTTCAGGGAAAAAACAAAATTAAAGTTTAAATCGCTTTTTTCTTTAAGAATTTATAGTTTGGCCTGCTATTTGTATGCTAGAGTAAGTTCTTCAACAATTTTTAACAACATACACCTTTTTGAAAATCTTGACGCAAATGGTAGTGTTTTTTTCAATTTTCAACCAAATGAGCCACCTCTAAAGCGTATAAGCCCACCCCTTCAATAAAAACCCTTAAATGCCCCAGGGGCCATACTTACAACCCTTGCCCCTAGACTCTGGTGGTTTGTATCAATCCCAAAAGTCTCGTTATATGATCTTTGGACTATTTTGAATAAAATGGCTATCTCAAAATTTCTATAGGATACATTTCGGGAAAACACGACGTGTGAGGGGGTAGCTACCCTCTGATCACTTCGACTATTTAAAAGTGTACTGCAACTTGTGATTACCAATCCAATAAGTCGACCCGTCAACTACGCTGAACAAAATTGCTATCTCAAAATTCTGATTGGATGTGTTGGGGGAAATGATGGGCGAGGGGGGGGGGTGCTTATTGCTCTCAAATTACTTTTGATTCTTAGAAAAGGCTCTATAACTTCCGATTTCAAATCAAATGAGCCCCAGCTGAAGTTTATACAGCCATCCCTTCCATAAAAACCTTAACAGCCCACGAGGCATAACTTACAGCCCTTTGCCCCAAGGCTCTGGGCGTTTTTGTTTCAACCCCAAAAGCCTTTTTATATGATTTTTGGACTATTTTCAATAAAATTGCTATGTTGAAATTTCAATTGTATGTACTTCGGGACATCACAACGTGTGATTGTGTGTGGTAGGGGGGGGGATAGCTACCCTCCAGTCACTCTGTATATTGAAAAGGGAATTAAAACTTTTATTACCAATCCAATGAGTCCCTTCCACAGTTTATAAGATCACCCTTTCTACATAACTCTTATATAAACAGTAGAAGGGGAGGTGCTACTCCTATTGCCCACCCCTGCTGCCACCTACAACTTTTTTTACATAATTCATGGATGGTTATGTGTATTGGTCGATTTATTTGACGTTTTATGGGTTTTGTCAGTGAGAATTTGAAAAAAACAGGATTTTGTCACATTTTTGTATGGTTTTATGGACTTTCTCAGTGAGAATGAAAAAACAGGAAGTTTGTCACATTTATGTCTGTTTTTATGGATGTTTATGTGTGTTGATTATTTGACGGTTTTATGGATTTTGTCAGTGAGAATTTGAAAAAAACAGGAATTTTGTCACATTTATGGATGGTTTTATGGATTTTGTCAGTGAGAATGAAAAAAACACAGGAACTTTGTCACATTTATGTGTGTTTTCATGGATGGTTATGTGTGTTGGTCAATTTATTTGATGTTTTTATGGTCTTTGTCAGTGAGAATGGAAAAACAGGAACTTTGTCACTTTCATGGACTATAGAGTCATTAGGAGAAACACGTGGTTAATGGGGTCAATGTTGTTGTTGTTGTTTTGGGCACGCGATAGAGTCATTTGGGAGAACACGTGGTTAATTAAAGCGATTGGGAATTTGGAACACCTGTGCTGTTGACCTCAATTCACCTATCGTGAATCAATAATTTCCCCTTAGAAAACAACAAATTAATTCCCCTTTCTTGACAGATCAATCAACCAATGACATCATCTGTCAGACTTTAAAAATTTCGCATAGAAACAATTCTCCAGGAATAGATCCAAGTCATTAATGTCTTTGCCTCGGAAACAACTCTTTTGGTCGAACTCCAAAGGATATTAATAACCAAAACGCCATGGAAAACAATTCTCCAAGAAACATCTTAGCGATGAATTGTTTTTAGCGCGGGAATCAGGTTTCTTATTAATTTAAAATGCATTAGCACAGAGATGCCAAAAACAAAAGGAACACGCTGAATTACGTTTAGGGATTATTTGGGTGAAACTGTTTTAGACAGGTCATGGAATTATTTCGGCGAAACATTTAGAGACATTTTAAAAGATGATTTATGAAGAACTTGCGGTTGAAGTTTGAGTGTGGTCGTTATAATACACAAGTTTCATTGAACAGTGTTGTGAGGTCCTCTACCCCAACCCCAAAGGGTTCCAATCCCTCTACCTCAACCCTGAAGGAAGCCCCCGGTACTCAAAGGTTCTCTGAGCTTCCAAAGGGCCCCCGGCACCCCCAAAGGCCATCATCCTGTCCCCAAATGCCCCCCAGGCTCCCAACTGGCCCACCGGACCCCAAAGGCCCTCCCCAGACCCCAAAAAGCCCTACCCGAGCCCCCAAAGGCCATACCCGGTCCCCAAAGGTCCACCAGACCCCCAAAGGCCCTCCACCAGTCCCCAAAGGCCCTCTCCCGGTCCCCAAAGGTCCCCAGGCACCCAAGGACCCCCAGACCCCAAAAAGGCCATACCCGAGCCCCCAAAGGCCCTCCCCGGTCCCCAAAGGTCCACCAGACCCCCAAAGGCCCTCCACCAGTCCCCAAAGGCCCTCTCCCGGTCCCCAAAGGTCCCCCAGGCACCCAAGGACCCCCAGACCCCAAAAAAAAGGCCATACCCGAGCCCCCAAAGGCTCTCCTTCGCTCCCCAAAGGTCCACCGGGCTCCCAAAGGACCAATCGGCCTTCAAGTGCCGCCCAGACCCCTAAACACCCTCCCCAGGCTCCCAAAGGCCCTCCCCAGACCCCAAAAGCCCTACCCGAGCCCCCAAAGGCCCTCCCCTGGTCCCCAAAGGTCCCCCCGGGCTCCCAAGGGACCAGTCGGCCCTCAAGTGCCGCCCAGACCCCTAAACACCCTCCCCAGGCTTCCAAAGGCCCTCCTTCGGTCCCCAAAGGCCCTCACCGGGCTCCCAGGGCTCCCAAAGGACCAATCGGCACTCAAGGGCCCCCCCAGACCCCCAAAGGCCCTTCCCGGGCCCCCAAAGGCCCTCCCCCGGTCCTCAAAGGTCCCCCGGGCTCCCAAAGGGCCAGCCGCCCCCCCAAGGGTCCCCCGGACCCCCAAAGGTCCTCCCCCCGGTCCCAAAAGGTCCACTGGGCTCCCAAAGGCCCTCCCCCGGTCCACAAAGGTCCCCCGGGCTCCCAAAAGACCACTCAATCCTCAAGGGCCCCCGGATCCCCAAACGCCCTCCCTGGGCTCCAAAGGTCCTCCCCCCCGGTCCCCATACATGCACACAAAAACTTACACACACACAAAAAACTTACACACACACACACAAAAACTTACACACACACACACACACACACAAAAACTTACACGCACACGCCAAAACTTACACACACACACAAAAACTCACACACACACACACAACACACACAAACTTACATATGCACACGAAAACTTACATACACACAAAAACTTACACCCACACGCAAAAACTTACATGCACACAAAAACTTACATGCACACAAAAACTTACACACACACAAAAACTTACACACACACACACACACACACACAAAAAAAAACTTACACACACACACAAAAAAACTTACACACACGCACAAAAACTTACACCCACACACACAAAAACTTACACACACACACGAAAACTTACACACACACACAAAAAAAACTTACACATACATGCCAAAACTTACACACACACACACAAAAACTCACACCCGCACACACACACGCCAAAACTTACACACACAAAAACTTACACCCACACGCAAAAACTTACATGCACACAAAAACTTACATGCACACAAAAACTTACACACACACACAAAAACTTACACACACACACAAAAACTTACACACACACACACACAAACACACACAAACTTACACACACACACACACACAAAAACTTACACCCACACACAAAGGCTTAGACACACAAAAACTTACACGCACACACAAAAAACTTACACCCACACGCAAAAACTTACATGCACACAAAAACTTACATGCACACAAAAACTTACACACACGCACAAAAACTTACACACACAAACAACAAACTTACACCCACAAAAAGCTTACACACACAAAAACACACACACACACAAAAACTTACACCCACATGCAAAAACTTACATGCACACAAAAAAAACTTACATGCACACAAAAACTTACACACACACACACAAAAACTTACACACACGCACAAAAACTTACACTCACACACACAAAAACTTAAACACACACTCGAAAACTTACACATACATAAAAACTTACACACACACACACTCACAAAAAACTTACACACACACACAAAACTTACACCCACACGCAAAAACTTACATGGACACAAAAACTTACATGCACACAAAAACTTACACACACACAAAAAACTTACCCACGCATACACAAAAAACTTACACACACGCACAAAAACTTACACACTCACACACAAACACACACAAAAAACTTACGCACACACGCGAAAACTTACACACACACACACGAAAACTTACACACACACGGCAAAAAATCGGGAACAACTTACACACACACAAAAACTCACACACACACACACACACACACACACACACACACACACACACACACTCAAACTTACATATGCACACGACGAAAACTTACATACACACAAAAACTTACACCCACACGCAAAAAATTACATGCACACAAAAACTTACATGCACACAAAAACTTACACACACACACACAAAAACTTACACACACGCACAAAAACTTACAACTCACACACACAAAACTTAAACACACACACGAAAACTTACACACACACAAAACTTACACCCACACGCAAAAACTTACATGGACACAAAAACTTACATGCACACAAACAACAAAAGTACGAAGAACAACAGGGAAATCTTTTTGTAAGACAGTGGAGCTAATTTGAATGAATATTTCGGCCCTATGTCCAAGGGCCGTCCTCAGCAAGACAAAAATATATATAAGAAAAAAGACTCACAACAACATGGGATCAATAAAAACCAAAAAAACCAAAAAAGTGGAAATTTTTTTTTTTTTTTTTTCAAAACAGTCCAAGCATCATTACTTCAGCGAAGTTCAACCAGGACTGATAAAAAGTAAGGTAAAAAAGACGATTCAATGAAATGAAAGAAAAATAAATTAAAAACACGTTCTTATTGCTAATCCAGCCTTTTTGGCAGCTAACCTCAAAGGTCTCTTTGTGACCGGTTCTGTGTTATTGTCTATCGGTTTTTTAATATACTTTGTAAGATCATTTTTAATTAAATTTGTGTAAAGAGCATTTAGTGTATATTCCCCCAAGTCCCTATTTAAGGAAATATTATTATTAATCTTAAGTCTGATTTCAATTGATTCTCGGACTACCTGCTTTATGCCCAGGTCATTGCTAATAAGGGCAGATTCATCGAAAAGTATATTGTGGGTAGGATTTTCAAAATATGGCTGCCTAATGCAGAATCAGAAACAGTGGAAATATTAGAATTTAAGGCTTTGACAATATCATTTTTATGTTGTTGTATGCGCTTTTCTAAATTCTGGTGTGTTCTACCTATATAATATTTGCCACAATCGCATGGTATTTGATAGACCCCTCTTTGGCGAGTAACTGGGGTTTTATCTTTACCAGAATTTAGAAAATTTATGATTCTAAAATTATTTGTGAATACTACATGCAGATTATTTTTTGTGCAAACTTTTTTAAGATTTGTAGTGATTTTTGGGATATAGGGGAGGTAGATTATATTAAAGGGCTTGTCAGACATCTCACTTGGTAAACTACCATTAATTTTACGGGCATGTCTTTTTCAGTCTACAATTAATTACACTATTAATAAATGTCATAGGATACCCATTTCCAAAAAGTATGTCCTTGATAAAATTTAATTCTGCTGTGATGTGGGGAACCAGAACAAATATTTAGGGCGCGATCGACGAGGGATATTACGACTGCTCTTTTAACTTGGGGGGGGGGTGGTTTTTTGATGTAAAATGTAAATATCTATTATTTTGTGTTGGTTTTCTATAAATAGTAAAATTCAGTTTATCAAAGCTACGAATAACTAACACATCTAGGAATGGGATTTTATTTGCGATTTCAATTTCTAAGGTAAACTGTAAATTTCTATTCGTATGTATTAAGGTGATCTAAAAAACCCTTAAGCTCATTTTCCCCATAGTTCCAGAGTGAAATTACGTCATCCATGTACCGTCCCCAAAAATATGTTTCAAAAAATACGAATCTAATGCCCAATTTTCAATATGTTCCACATAAATAATTCGCCAGTAACCCGGAGAGGGGAGCGCCCATCGCTAAGCCCTTAATTTGCTGGTAAAAAGAATTACGGAATTGGAAATACATTGAGTATTTGTTACAGAGTTTTAACCAAGGTCATTAAGACATCACAATCTATCCTGCTGCTGAAGCTTCTATTAAGTGATATATTTTTCTTTGATTTTATTTTCTAATAAATGTTCAGATGCTGTGACGTCAATATTTGTATACATTGAAACAATGTCAAAGCTACTTATAATTGTATTTTCTGAGATATTTACGTTTTTTTAGTTTTTCAACTAAATCTACCGAATTCCATATATATGATTTTTGAGAGTAAAGCAAAGGTTTAAAGGCTGTACATAACATTTCCCAATATTGATGTGGGGGCTTTCGTACAAGCTACTATGGGCCTTAAAGGAATGCCTTGCTTATGTAATTTTGGTAGACCATAAAACTTTGGGCAAAAGCTACCACGAGGGAAGAATTTATTGTATAGCTGCGGAGTAATTTTACCATTTTGTTTTAAACATTTTAAATCATTTATAATTTTGTTTGCAAATTGATCAGTATGATCGTGGGTTGTAGTTCTATATGTTGTTTAAGTCGTCATTCTGCATAATGAGAATAATAAATTTTGTATCGTAATCTGTCGTATCCATGACAACCAGAGAATTGCTTTTATCTGCTTTACATATATAATGGATGAATCTTTACGGAGATTAGATAGTATTTTTAGGTCATACAAAGATTATCTGGTTTTTTATTGGCGGGAAAATTAATCTTTTTTTGATTATTGTAAAGGTATCTATAAGACTAGCCCTAACTTCATCTGGGTTGGGTATAGATGTATAAAATTTGTGTACAGAGGATTCTAGAGAGGAAATTAAATCTGCCACAGGGACATGTCTTGGAAGAAAAGAAGATTTTGGACCTTTTTCGAGAATTTGAATTTCCTTTGGATCAAGCGTTCTAGAGGATAGATTAACAACAGCCGGTCCAGGAGTGAATCTTGGAGTGTAAGTAGGGTTATTTCTCGAAAATTCATATCTGAGGTTTTCCAATTTCTTAATAAGTCGTTCCCTTGATAAGCGGAAATCATGGCTAAACAAATTTCTTTCCAACCTAGCAACCTGCCTAAAATCAACAGAGGACAAATTTTTCAAATAAAATTTTTTTTAAGGATTTCCTTTCAGAGGAAAATAATATATCTTTTTTGTTTTTTGTCTTTAATGATGTGTGTTAATGTTTTAAATTGTAGTGTGGTGAGCAAATTGCTCTTCTTTCCGGGTATTTAAGTGTAATCTGAATCTTAAAGACTTGGAATAAGATTTTCAATTTTGCAAGATTCTAAGAATTTTTGCTGGTTAATGATATTAGCATGTTTTTTGCCTAAATTAATAAAGTAAAAGATATCATTGGTCAATTGCTCCCCATAAGCAAGACGAAATATAGCGACGAAGACCACACTGCTCCCTTTCCATCACAAAACAACAAAAAAGTACGAAGAACAACAGGGAAATCTTTTTGTAAGACAGTGGAGCTAATTTGAATGAATTACGGCCCTATGTCCAAGGGCCGTCCTCAGCAAGACAAAAATATATATAAGAAAAAAGACTCACAACAACATGGGATCAATAAAAACCAAAAAACCAAAAAAGTGGAAATTTTTTTTTTTTTTCTTTCAAAATGTTTAAAACAAAATGGTAAAATTACTCCGCAAGCTATACAATAAATTCTTCCCTCGTGGTAGCTTTTGCCCAAAGTTTTATGGTCTACCAAAATTACATAAGCAAGGCATTTCTTTTAAGGCCCATAGTAGCTTGTACGAAAGCCCCCACATCCAATATTGGGAAATGGTTATGTACAGCCTTTAAACCTTTGCTTTACTCTCAAAAATCATATATATGTAATTCGGTAGATTTAGTTGAAAAACTAAAAAACGTAAATATCTCAGAAAAACCAATTATAAGTAGCTTTGACATTGTTTCAATATATACAAATATTGACGTCACAGCATCTGAACATTTATTAGAAAATAAAATCAAAGAAAATTATCACTTAATAGAAGCTTCAGCAGCAGGAATAGATTGTGATGTCTTAATGACCTTGGTTAAACTCTGTAACAAATACTCAATGTATTTCCAATTCCGTAATTCTTTTTACCAGCAAATTAAGGGCTTAGCGATGGGCGCTCCCCTCTCCGGGTTACTGGCGAATATTTATGTGGAACATATTGAAAATTGGGCATTAGATTCGTATTTTTTGAAACATATTTTTTGGGGACGGTACATGGATGACGTAATTTCACTCTGGAACTATGGGGAAAATGAGCTTAAGGTTTTTTAGATCACCCTAATACATACGATAGAAATTTACAGTTTACCTTAGAAATTGAAATCGCAAAAATAAAATCCCATTCCTAGATGTGTTAGTTATTCGTAGCTTTGATAAACTGAATTTTACTATTTATAGAAAACCAACACAAAATAATAGATATTTACATTTTACATCAAACCACCCCCCCCCAAGTTAAAAGAGCAGTCGTAATATCCCTCGTCGATCGCGCCCTAAATATTTGTTCTGGTTCCCACATCACAGCAGAATTAAATTTTATCAAGGACATACTTTTTGAAATGGGTATCCTATGACATTTATTAATAGTGTAATTAATTGTAGACTGAAAAGACATGCCCGTAAAATTAATGGTAGTTTACCAAGTGAGATGTCTGACAAGCCCTTAAATATAATCTACCTCCCCTATATCCCAAAAATCACTACAAATCTTAAAAAAGTTTGCACAAAAAAATAATCTGCATGTAGTATTCACAAATAATTTTAGAATCATAAATTTTCTAAATTCTGGTAAAGATAAAACCCCAGTTACTCGCCAAGAGGGTGTCTATCAAATACCATGCGATTGTGGCAAATATTATATAGGTAGAACACACCAGAATTTAGAAAAGCGCATACAACAACATAAAAATGATATTGTCAAAGCCTTAAATTCTAATATTTCCACTGTTTCTTCTGATTCTGCATTAGGCAGCCATATTTTTGAAAAATCCTACCCACAATATACTTTTCGATGAATCTGCCCTTATTAGCAATGACCTGGGCATAAAGCAGGTAGTCCGAGAATCAATTGAAATCAGACTTAAGATTAATAATAATATTTCCTTAAATAGGGACTTGGGGGGAATATACACTAAATGCTCTTTACACAAATTTAATTAAAAATGATCTTACAAAGTATATAAAAAAACCGATAGACAATAACACAGAACCGGTCACAAAGAGACCTTTGAGGTTAGCTGCCAAAAAGGCTGGATTAGCAATAAGAACGTGTTTTTAATTTATTTTTTTCTTTCATTTCATTGAATCGTCTTGTTTTACCTTACTTTTTATCAGTCCTGGTTGAACTTCGCTGAAGTAATGATGCTTGGACTGTTTTGAAAGAAAAAAAAAAAAAAATTTCCACTTTTTTGGTTTTTTGGTTTTATTGATCCCATGTTGTTGTGTGAGTCTTTTTTCTTATATATATTTTTGTCTTGCTGAGGACGGCCCTTGGACATAGGGCCGAAATATTCATTCAAATTAGCTCCACTGTCTTACAAAAAGATTTCCTGTTGTTCTTCGTACTTTTGTTGTTTGTGATGGAAAGGCAGTGTGGTCTTCGTCGCTATTTTCGTCTTACATGCACACAAAAACTTACACACACACAAAAACTTACCCACGCATACACAAAAACTTACACACACGCACAAAAACTTACACACTCACACACAAACACACACAAAAACTTACGCACACACGCGAAAACTTACACACACACACGAAAACTTACACACACACGGCAAAACTTACACACACACAAAAAACTCACACACACACACACACACACACACACACTCAAACTTACATATGCACACGAAAACTTACATACACACAAAAACTTACACCCACACGCAAAAACTTACATGCACACAAAAACTTACATGCACACAAAAACTTACACACACACACACAAAAACTTACACACACGCACAAAAACTTACACTCACACACACAAAAACTTAAACACACACACGAAAACTTACACACACATAAAAACTTACACACACACTCACAAAAAACTTACACACACACACAAAAACTTACACACACGTGCAAAAACTTACATGGACACAAAAACTTACATGCACACAAAAACTTACACACACACAAAAACTTACCCACGCACACACAAAAACTTACACACACGCACAAAAACTTACACACTCACACACAAACACACACAAAAACTTACGCACACACGCGAAAACTTACACACACACACGAAAACTTACACACACACGGCAAAACTTACACACACACACAAAAAACTCACACACACACACACACACACACACACTCAAACTTACATATGCACACGAAAACTTACATACACACAAAACTTACACCCACACGCAAAAAAACTTACATGCACACAAAAACTTACATGCACACAAAAACTTACACACACACAAAAAAACTTACACACACACACACACACACACACACAAAAAAACTTACACACACACAGACACACACAAAAACTTACACACACGCACAAAAACTTACACACACACACAAAAACTTACACACACACACGAAAACTTACACACACACACAAAAAACTTACACACACATGCCAAAACTTACACACACACAAAAACTCACACCCGCACACACACACGCCAAAACTTACACACACACACAAACTTACACCCGCACGCAAAAAATTCTTACATGCACACAAAAACTTACATGCACACAAAAACTTACGCACACACAAAAACTTACACACACACACACACAAAAACTTACACACACACAAAAACTACACACACACACACAAAACACACACAAACTTACACACACACACAAAAACTTACACCCACACACAAAGGCTTAGACACAAAAACTTACACGCACACACAAAAACTTACACCACACGCAAAAACTTACATGCACACAAAAACTTACATACACACAAAAACTTACACACACGCACAAAAACTTACACACACACACAAAAACTTAC
>JAPEVW010000076.1:711361-713861 GCA_027921565.1 Artemia sinica
ACACACGCACAAAAACTTACACACACGCAAAAACTTACACACACACACGAAAACTTATGCACACACACACACACACCACACACACACACACACAACACACACACACACACACACACACACACACACACACACACACACACACACACACACACACACACACACACACACACACACACACACACACACACACACACACACACACACACACACACACACACAAAAAAAACTTACACATGCACACGAAAACTTACATGCACATAAAAACTTACATGCACACAAAAACTTACACACACGCACAAAATCTTACACGCACACACAAAAACTTACACACACACATGAAAACTTACACACACACGAAAACTTACACACACACACACAAAAACTTACACACACACATGAAAACTTACACACACACACGAAAACTTACACACACACACGAAAACTTACACACACACGCCAAAACTTACACACACACAAAAACTTACACACACACACACACAAAAAAACTTACACATGCACACGAAAACTTACACATGCACACAAAAACTTACATGCACACACAAAAACTTACACGCACACACACACACACACACCACAAAACTCGCACACACACACACACACGAAAACTTACACACACACACACACACAAAAATTACACACACACAAAAACTTACACACACACACACACACACACACAAAAAACTTACACATGCACACACGAAAACTTACATGCACACAAAAACTTACATGCACACAAAACTTACACACACACACACACACACACACAAAACTCACACACACACACACACGAAAAACTTACACACACACACACACACATACACACACACACACACACACACACACACACACAAACTTACACATGAACACAACAAAAAATTCACACACACACACACACACACAAAAACTTACAAACACACATGCACACACAAAACTTACACACACAACGCACGAAAACTCACACACACACACGCCAAAACTTACACACACAAAAACTTACACACATACACACACACACACACAAAACTTACACACACACACACACAAACACACACAAACTTACAAACACACACAAAAACTTACACCCACACACAAAAGCTTAGACACACAAAAACTTACATACACACACAAAAACTTACACCCACACGCAAAAACTTACATGCACACAAAAACTTACATGCACACAAAAACTTACACACACACACAAAAAAACTTACACACACGCACAAAAAGCTTACACACACACACAAAACTTACACACACACAAAAACTTACACACACACACACACAAAAACTTACACATGCACACGAAAACTTACATGCACACAAAAACTTACACACACACACACACACACACACACGAAACTTACACACACACACGTCAAAACTTACACACACAAAAGCTTAGACACACAAAAACTTACACACACACACACACAAAAACTTACACCCACACGCAAAAACTTACATGCACACAAAAAACTTACATGCACACAAAAACTTACACACACAAAAACTTGCACACACGCACAAAAAAAGTTACACACACACACACAAAAACTTACACACACACACACACACGAAAACTTACGCACACACACGAAAACTTACACACACACACGCCAAAACTTACACACACACAAAAACTTACACACTTACCATATCACAGTTACATTGTCTTAATTTTTCAAGTTTTCGTTTTGAATTTCTGTCGTGAAATGTAAGAGTTGGAATATTTCAGTAGTGATTTGTTGTGCTTTACCTTCTCACAGTTACATTCTCTTGATTTTTTCGAAGTTCATTTTGAATTTCTGTCATGAAATGCAAGAGTTGGAAAATTGGGGTCTTAGTCCACCATCCCGAATGGTGGAATTCCACTAGCTCAGTATTGGGGTCCCTCTCCACCAGCCTGAACGGTGGAAATTCACTAGCTCAGAATTGGGGTCCTATTCCAACCAGCCTGAATGGTGGAAATCCACTAGCTTGATATTGGGTCTCAGTCCACCAGCCTGAATGGTGGAAATTCACTAGCTCAGAATTAGGGTCTTAGTCCACCAGCCTGAATGGTGGAAATCCACTAGCTCAATATTGGGGTCTCAGTCTACCAGTCTGAATGGTGGAAATTCACTGTTTAAGTTAGGTTAGGTTAACTTATCATGAGCGCTCATGATAAGTTAACCTAACCTTAAGATTAAATTAACCCTTAAGATTAAGATTAAATTAGGTTAGGTTAAGTTAGGTTAGACTAGGTTAGCCTACGTACGCGCGCGTACGTAGGCTAACCTTGCCTAACCTAACTTAGCCTAACCTAATTTAATCTAACCTAACCTAACCTAATCATACACCTAACTTTTTGCCTGTCTCTCACCTAACCTAAGCTAACCTAAGTGAAGCGTACATGGGCTAACCTAACCTAACTTAACCTAACCTAACTTAATCTAGCCTAACCTAACCATACTCGCCGGAAAAGTTAGGTTAACTT
>JAPEVW010000076.1:716361-821819 GCA_027921565.1 Artemia sinica
GTAAGTTTTTGTGTGTGCGTGTAAGTTTTTGTGTGTCTAAGCTTTTGTGTGTGGGTGTAAGTTTTTTGTGTGTGTGTGTAAGTTTGTGTGTGTTTGTGTGTGCGTGTGTAAGTTTTTTGTGTGTAAGTTTTTTTTGTGTGTGTTGTGTGTAAGTTTGTGTGTGTGTGTGTATGTGTAAGTTTTTTTGTGCATGTAAGTTTTGGCGTGTGTGTGTAAATTTTTGTGTGTGTGTGTGTGTGTGTAAGTTTTTGTGTGTCTAAGCTTTTGTGTGTGTAAGTTTTTTGACGTGTGTGTGTGTAAGTTTTGCGTGTGTGTGTGTGTGTGTAAGTTTTTGTGTGCATGTAAGTTTTCGTGTGTATGTGTAAGTTTTTGTGTGTGTAAGTTTTTGTGTGTGTGTAAGTTTTTGTGTGTGTGTGTGTGTGTGTGTGTGTGTAAGTTTTTGTGTGTGTGTGTAAGTTTTTGTGCGTGTGTGTAAGTTTTTGTGTGTATGTAAGTTTTTGTGTGCATGTAAGTTTTTGCGTGTGGGGTGTAAGTTTTTGTGTGTGCGTGTAAGTTTTTTTGTGTGTCTAAGCCTTTGTGTGTGGGTGTAAGTTTTTGTGTGTGTGTGTAAGTTTGTGTGTGTTTGTGTGTGTGTGTGTGTAAGTTTTTGTGTGTGTAAGTTTTTGTGTGTGTGTGTGTGTGTAAGTTTTTGTGTGTGCGTAAGTTTTTGTGTGCATGTAAGTTTTTGTGTGCATGTAAGTTTTGCGTGCGGGTGTAAGTTTGTGTGTGTGTGTAAGTTTTGGCGTGTGTGTGTGTGCGGGTGTGAGTTTTTGTGTGTGTGTAAGTTTTGGCATGTGTGTGTAAGTTTTTGTGTGTGTGTGTAAGTTTTCGTGTGTGTGTGTAAGTTTTTGTGTGTGTGTGTGTAAGTTTTTGTGCGTGTGTGTAAGTTTTTTGTGTGTGTGTGTGTGTGTAAGTTTTTGTGTGTGTGTGTGTGTGTATGTGTGTAAGTTTTTGTGTGTGTGTGTGTAAGTTTTTGTGTGCATGTAAGTTTTTGTGTGCATGTAAGTTTTTGCGTGTGGGTGTAAGTTTTTGTGTGTATGTAAGTTTTTCGTGTGCATATGTAAGTTTGAGTGTGTGTGTGTGTGTGTGAGTTTTTGTGTGTGTGTAAGTTTTGCCGTGTGTGTGTAAGTTTTCGTGTGTGTGTGTAAGTTTTTGTGTGTCGCGTGTGTGTGTGTAAGTTTTTGTGTGTGTTTGTGTGTGAGTGTGTAAGTTTTTGTGCGTGTGTGTAAGTTTTTGTGTGTGCGTGGGTAAGTTTTTGTGTGTGTGTAAGTTTTTGTGTGCATGTAAGTTTTTGTGTCCATGTAAGTTTTTGCGCGTGTGTGTAAGTTTTTTGTGTGTGTGTGTAAGTTTTTTTGTGAGTGTGTGTGTAAGTTTTTATGTGTGTGTAAGTTTTCGTGTGTGTGTTTTAAGTTTTTGTGTGGTTGAGTGTAAGTTTTTTTGTGCGTGTGTGTAAGTTTTTGTGTGTGTGTGTGTGTAAGTTTTTGTGTGTGCATGTAAGTTTTTGTGTGCATGTAAGTTTTTGCGTGTGGGTGTAAGTTTTTGTGTGTATGTAAGTTTTCGTGTGCATGTGTAAGTTTGAGTGTGTGTGTGTGTGTGTGTGTGTGTGAGTTTTTGTGTGTTTGTAAGTTTTGCCGTGTGTGTGTAAGTTTTCGTGTGTGTGTGTAAGTTTTCGCGTGTGTGCGTAAGTTTTTGTGTGTGTTTGTGTGTGAGTGTGTAAGTTTTTTGTGCGTGTTGTAAGTTTTTGTGTGTGCGTGGGTAAGTTTTTGTGTGTGTGTAAGTTTTTGTGTGCATGTAAGTTTTTGTGTCCATGTAAGTTTTTTGCGTGTGGGTGTAAGTTTTGTGTGTGTGTGTAAGTTTTTTTGTGAGTGTGTGTGTGTAAGTTTTTATGTGTGTGTAAGTTTTCGTGTGTGTGTTTAAGTTTTTGTGTGTGTGAGTGTAAGTTTTTGTGCGTGTGTGTAAGTTTTTGTGTGTGTGTGTGTAAGTTTTTGTGTGCATGTAAGTTTTTGTGTGCATGTAAGTTTTTGCATGTGGGTGTAAGTTTTTGTGTGTGTAAGCTTTTTGTGGGTGTAAGTTTGTTGTGTGTGTGTGTAAGTTTTTGTGCGTGTGTGTAAGTTTTTGTGTGCATGTAAGTTTTTGTGTGCATTTAAGTTTTTGCGTGTGGGTGTAAGTTTTTGTGTGTGCGTGTAAGTTTTTGTGTGTCTAAGCCTTTGTGTGTGGGTGTAAGTTTTTGTGTGTGTGTGTGTGTAAGTTTGTGTGTGTTTGTGTGTGTGTGTGTAAGTTTTTGTGTGTGTAAGTTTTTGTGTGTGTGTGTGTGTAAGTTTTTGTGTGTGTGTAAGTTTTTGTGTGCATTGTAAGTTTTTTGTGTGCATGTAATTTTTTGCGTGTGGGTGTAAGTTTTTGTGTGTGTAAGTTTTGGCGTGTGTGTGTGCGGGTGTGAGTTTTTGTGTGTGTGTGTAAGTTTTGGCATGTGTGTGTAATTTTTGTGTGTGTGTGTAAGTTTTCGTGTGTGTGTGTGTAAGTTTTTTGTGTGTGTGTGTAAGTTTTTGTGCGTGTGGTGTGTAGTTTTTGTGTGTGTGTGTGTAAGTTTTTGTGTGTGTGTGTGTTGTGTGTGTGTGTGTGTGTGTAAGTTTTTGTGTGTGTGTAAGTTTTTGTGTGCATGTAAGTTTTTGTGTGCATGTAAGTTTTTGCGTGTGGGTGTAAGTTTTTGTGTGTATGTAAGTTTTCGTGTGCATATGTAAGTTTGTGTGTGTGTGTGTGTGTGTGTGAGTTTTTGTGTGTGGTGTAAGTTTTGGCGTGTGCGTGTAAGTTTTTTGTGTGTGTGTGTGTGTGTAAGTTTTTGTGTGTGTGTGTAAGTTTTTGTGTGTGTGTAAGTTTTTGTGTGCATGTATGGGGACCGGGGGAGGACCTTTGGGCCCAGGGAGGGCGTTTGGGGATCCGGGGGCCCTTGAGGATTGAGTGGTCTTTTGGGAGCCCGGGGGACCTTTGTGGACCGGGGAGGGCCTTTGGGAGCCCAGTGGACCTTTGGGGACCGGGGGAGGACCTTTGGGGTCCGGGGGACCCTTGGGGGGCGGCTGGCCCTTTGGGAGCCCAGGGGACCTTTGAGGACCGGGGGAGGGCCTTTGGGGGCCCGGGAAGGGCCTTTGGGGTGCTGGGGGGGCCCTTGAGTACCGATTGGTCCTTTGGGAGCCCTGGGAGCCCGGTGAGGGCCTTTGGGGACCGAAGGAGGGCCTTTGGAAGCCTGGGGAGGGGTTTAGGGGTCTGGGCGGCACTTGAGGGCCGACTGGTCCCTTGGGAGCCCGGGAGGACCTTTGGGGACCAGGGGAGGGCCTTTGGGGGCTCGGGTAGGGCTTTTGGGGTCTGGGGAGGGCCTTTGGGAGCCTGGGGAGGGTGTTTTAGGGGTCTGAGCGGCACTTGAGGGCCGATTGGTCCTTTGGGAGCCCGTGGACCTTTGGGGACCGAAGGAGAGCCTTGGGGGCTCGGGTATGGCCTTTTTGGGGTCTGGGGGTCCTTGAATGCCTGGGGGACCTTTGGGGACCGGGAGAGGGCCTTTGGGGACTGGTGGAGGGCCTTTGGGGGGTCTGGTGGACCTTTGGGGACCGGGGAGGGCCTTTGGGGGCTCGGGTATGGCCTTTTTGGGGTCTGGGGGTCCTTGGGTGCCTGGGGGACCTTTGGGGACCGGGAGAGGGCCTTTGGGGACGGTGGAGGGCCTTTGGGGTCTGGTGGACCTTTGGGGGACCGGGTATGGCCTTTGGGGGCTCGGGTAGGGCTTTTTGGGGTCTGGGGAGGGCCTTTGGGGTCCGGTGGGCCATTTGGGAGCCTGGGGGGCATTTGGGGACAGGATGATGGCCTTTGGGGGTGCCGGGGGCCCTTTGGAAGCTCAGAGAAAGAACCTTTTGAGTACCGGGGCTTCCTTCGGGGTTTGAGGTAGAGGGATTGGAACCCTTTGGGGTTGGGGTAGAGGACCTCACAACACTGTTCAATGAAACTTGTGTATTATAACGACCACACTCAAAACCTCAACCGCAAGTTCTTCATAAATCATCTTTTAAAATGTCTCTAAATGTTTCGCCGAAATAATTCCATGACCTGTCTAAAACAGTTTCACCCAAATAATCCCTAAACGTAATTCAGCGTGTTCCTTTTGTTTTTGGCATCTCTGTGCTAATGCATTTCAAATTAATAAGAAACCTGATTCCCGCGCTAAAACAATTCATCGCTAAGATGTTTCTTGGAGAATTGTTTTCCATGGCGTTTGGTTATATTAATATCCTTTTGAGTTCGACCAAAAGAGTTGTTTCCAAGGCAAAGACATTAATGACTTGGATCTATTCCTGGAGAATTGTTTCTATGCGAAAATTTTTAAGTCTGACAGATGATGTCATTGGTTGATTGATCTGTCAAGAAAGGGAATTAAATTTGTTGTTTCTAAGGGAATTATTGATTCACGATAGGTGAATTGAGGTCGACAGCACAGGTGTTTCCAAATTCCCAATCGCTTTAATTAACCACGTGTTCTCCCAAATGACTCTATCGCGTGCCCAAAACAACAACAACAACATTGACCCCATTAACCACGTGTTCTCCCTAATGACTCTATAGTCCATGAAAGTGACAAAGTTCCTGTTTTTCCATTCTCACTGACAAAGACCAATAATAAAACATCATCAATAAATTGACCAACACACATAACCATCCATGATGAAAACAGACATAAATGTGACAAAGTTCCTGTTTTTTTTTTCATTCTCACTGACAAACATCCATAAAACCATCCATAAATGTGACAAAATTCCTGTTTTTTTCAAATTCTCACTGACAAAATCCATAAAACCGTCAAATAATCAACACACATAAACATCCATAAAAACAGACATAAATGTGACAAACTTCCTGTTTTTTCATTCTCACTGAGAAAGTCCATAATCCATACAAAAATGTGACAAAATTCCTGTTTTTTCAAATTCTCACTGACAAAAACCATAAAACGTCAAATAAATCGACCAATACACATAACCATCCATGAATTATGTAAAAAAAGTTGTAGGTGGCAGCAGGGGTGGGCAATAGGAGTAGCACCTCCCCTTCTACTTATAACCCCAGGGAATAACTTACAACCCTTGTCCTGAGGGCTTTGGGGGAGTTGTCATCCTCGAAGACAGAATTTCCGTACCTTTCAACTACGTTGTTCAAAATGGCTATCTCAAATTTTGATTGGATGGGTTTTGAGGAAATGGTAGGCTTGGGAGGGCAATGTTGGTTGCCCTCCAATCCTTTCGACTATTAAAAGGGGCAGTAGCCCTTTCAATTTCAAATCGAATGAGTTCTTTTCGGAGTTTCTACGACTCTTCCTTCGATACGAAGTATCCTCGTCTAAAACCAAAAAAATTAAATAAATTAATAATACATTGGGCCAACATCGTCTTTACTTAGGTAGCGCTATTGCGCTGCCTATGATAAATCCCTTGTAACTTCATATAACGCTCCCCTAAGATCAAGAGACGCAGATCTGCCACCCTTACTCCTTGAAGGGGTGCTACCATTTCATCTAACCGTCACAAGCACTAAACGTCGTTTCGTCGACTAGGAAAATCCGTCAGAACCACTAATCGTCAGAACGTCGACAGTCATAACATCAACACGTCAGGACATCGAAAGTCACAATCGCTACCCCTCAGAACGTCGACAGTCATAACACCGACACGTCAGGACATCGATAAAATTCGTCAGGACATCGACAAAAAAATTTATAAGTTTATATAATAGTAATAAGTATATAATGGTTTAGAAACAAATTTCGGCTATATATTAGCACATCAGGGGGTGGGGGTAAAGCATAGAATATATTAAATACGTAACATTGCCTAACCTAGGTACCTTTCCCCCCTAAACCCCAAAAAAACTAAAGTTTTAAAATTTTAGATCTTATGACGGATTTTGTCGATCTCCTGACGTGTCAATGTTATGACTGTCGACGTTCTGACGGGTAGCGAATGTGACTGTCGATGAACTGACGTGTCGATGTTATGACTGTCGATGTCCTGACGGTAGTGGTCCTGACGTTCGATGTCCTGACGCCTTCCACTCCTAGAATACCTCTTAAACTAATGAATCCACTACAAAACCTGATCTACCGCAGAATTGTTTTTCCTAAATCCTGTTTTTCCCTTTATTTCTCCCCCTTTTCCAACCAGAGATGCAATTTTCTACATAGGATCTTGCAAAATCACTTACCCAGACTGTTCCCCGAGTGAATATTTATATAGCTCGCATGTGAGGACGCGTCACCTTTTTTAAAAAGGGGAAGCACAATTGAGATTGACCATTGTGAAGGCCATTGAGTTTTTTGAAAAACACCAGAAAATATTACATATATTAATGAACGGGTTCAGGCCCTACTCCAAGTCCAGAGACGAGTTTGAATACCATTGGTTCCATGAACAGAAGCTACAGATCATTTTGGTTAGTCGGTGCTCGAAGGGTCTCACACACCTCTAATATGCGTTTAATTTTTATTGTCAAATCTTCTTTTCCACCTAACCTTTCTTTTTCTTTATTTTCTAAATATTCAGACCAACTTTCCGCAGGCGGAATTAACTGGGCTGGCTTCTGGTTGCCTAAGTTATCCTTTAGAAATTGCCAAAATTCCCCATTATTACAGGAATAGGAAGCTTTCCAAAGTTGATATGCTTTCTGCTCTTCAAATGCTAGCTTTTTCTTTTAATCAATCTTTTGTACTCTCTTCTCATTCCTTTAAAATCACTATATAGCTTATTATTCTCTTTCTGGTGTCAAATTTATAGCTTTTCTGCTGCTCATCTTTTCCTCTATTCATCTTTTTGCTATTTTCTAACCTCCAATGTACATAATTCTAGCGATTCTCTCAATGGAATCTACAATTTTTCCTTCCTTTGCTATAATAGTGTCCCAATTCTTGCAGGAGCTCGTCATACAAAAATATATTCTTCAAATTTAATCTCTTCATCCTGTTCCATCTTTATCGCTTTAATTACCACCTCCTTATCAAACAGTTCGTGATAACGAACTGTAAGTAAGGAGCGACCCGGCTCAATGGTAACCGAAACTCTAAAAAACAGAATTTTGATACCAATAGATACAGCAAAAGAATTAGATTTTAATGATGATTTCAAATATATAAGTTTCATCAAGTTTAGTCTTACCCATCAAAAGTTACACGCCTGAGAAAAATTTGGCTGATTTTAGAATAAATGGGGAAAGACCCCCTAAAAGTTATATAAACTTAATAAAATCACACCATCATATTCAGCGTATCAGAGAACCCTACTATAGAGGTTTCAAGCACCTATCTACAAAAATGTGGAATTTTGCATTTTTTGCCAGAAGAAAGATCACGGATGCGTTTTTTTTTTTTTTTTTTGTTTTTTTTTTCCAGGGGTGATCGTTTCGACCCAGTGGTCCTAGAATATCGTGGGAGGGCTCATTGGAACGGAAATAAAAGTTCTAGTACCCTTTTTAAGTGACCAAACAAATGGAGGGCCACTAGGCCCCCTCCCAACGCTCATTTTTTTCCCAAAGTCACCCAATAAAAATTTTGAAATAGCCATTTTGTTCAGCATGGTCGAAAATATGACAACTATGTCTTATAGAATGACTTAATCCCCCGAAGTCCCAGGGGGGGAGGGCTGAAAGTTATGAACTTTACCCAATGTTAACATATAGTTTTTGTTATTGGGAAGTATACAGACGTTTTCAGGGAAGATTTTTTCTGGTAGGTGGGGGGGGGGGGGTCGGGGGTTATATGGAGGATCTTTCCATAAAGGAAGTTTTCATGGGGAAGGGACATTGCTATGATGGGGCACCAGATTTCCCAGCATTATTAAAGAAAAAGATCAGAAATTAAATTAAAAAAAAAGAGTTTTTCAACTGAAAGTAAGGAGCAACATCAAAACTTAAAACGAACAGAAAATATTACGTATATGATTGGGTTCACCCCCTAGTCAATACCTCACTCTTTAAGCTAAAGATTTGTTAGTACTTTCATAAGAGCTATATATTCTAATTAACGGCCTTTGTGATTAAGAATTGGAACAAAATTCGAACTTTACCTTAAAGAGCAAGGTATTGACTAGGGGGTGAACCCCTAATATACGTATTAAAAATCTATGACTATAGAAGTTCGTTACGTAATTTAATTCGTAAGTAAGAGTAGGGATGACAGTGCCAGCTCTGTACGAAGTTTACATCATTGCCAGATAAGAGTGGGTGAAACAGTCTGAGACATTTTAGAGGAAGATTTGGGGTGAAACTCTGTGGTCGCTATAATAGACAAGTACACAATATGGGATTAGTGAGACGATTATGAATTTGAACATCAAGGACAGCAAGCATCAATGAACCTAGCCACCAAGGACCTGAACCTCCAGGGGCCCCTACCCCAACCCCAAGCCCCCTCCTCCACCCAACTTTTTTTGCCCCCTCCCAGTTTTTTTTTAAACTTTTTTTAAGTTTTTTACTTTTTTTATATTATTTTTTTTTAACATGATATTTTTTTTCAACTTTTTTTACGTCTTAGAATGTACAAGTACACAATATGGGATTATGTGAGACGATTATGGATTTGCACATCAAGGACAGCAACCATCATCGACCCTAGCCATCAAGGTCCCCTGCCCCAACCTCCAAGGGCCCCTCTCCAGCCAAATTTTTTGCCTACCCCCCATTTTTTTACACTTTTTTTTAAGTTTTTTTTAAACTTTTTTTATATTATTATTTTTTAACATGATATTTTTTGAACTTTTTTTTACATGTCTTAAAATGAACAAGTACACAATATGGGATTATGTGAGACGATTATGGATTTGAACATTAAGGACAGCAACCATCAATGACCCAAGCCATCAAGGACCTCTACCTCCAAGGTCCCCTACCCCAATCCCCAAGGGCCCCCAACTTTTTTGCCCCCCCCCCCAATTTTTTATAATACTTTTTTTTGCGCGCTTAAGACCCAGAAGGCCCCCTCCAACTTTTTTGGCCCCCCCCCATTTTTTTTTTATAATACCTTTTTTTGCACGCTTGAGACACAGAAGGGCCCTCCCCCTCCTCCCCTCAACTTTTTTGCCCCCCCCCCCCCCCACATTTTTAATACTTTTTTTTGCGCGCTTGAGACCAGAAAGGCCCCCTCCATCCAACTTTATGGGCCCCCTCCATTTTTTTGAACTTTTTTTTTATTTTATTAACAGTATTTTTTTCAACCACCCCCCCCCCTTCCACCCAACTTTTTGCCCTACCCCCCATTTTTTTAAATACTTTTTTGCGCGCTTGAGACACAGAAGAGTCCCCCTAACCCAACTTTTATGCCCCCCACCACAGAAGAGGATACCCTAAAAAATAATGGGTATATGTCAAAGTAATGCATTAACAACAAAACCCGAAGTTTATTAAACTTGTATGGGCAGACATCACCCTTTACAAAACCCTACATACACAATTACTACCAGCTATCCTTAGCCCCTCCCCCAAAAGGGCAAAAATAATAATAAGAAAATAAATAAATAAAAATAAACAAAATAAATTAATTTCTAAAAATGTCACGACCTAATTGGATACCGAAGACACAAAACTAAAAATCATTCTTCTATTCTACCTCCTCGTCACCCTCCCAAAAAAAAATGTCACAATCACTTGAGAGAAAATTCGCCCAGCAAGGATTAAAACTCATATGTAGAAAAACACTGTCCTTTTAATTTACTGTGAAATTCATTTAGCTCATCAATTGTTGAAATTGCCTGCATTAATGGTTCCCACACCCGAGGGCCAACATGTCCTATGGAAAAAAACGGATCGCTTTGTACTAATCTGAGGTCGCCGAACTAGTGTTGATGTTCTATTCGAGTAGTTATGAAAATTAACACCACTTGTAAACATTTCCCTAAAACACTCAGGTAATAACGCGTGTGTATATTTAAACATAAAAAGAGCATTATAAAAACGGAATAATCCAGCCA
Source organism: Artemia sinica (assembly GCA_027921565.1). Lineage (NCBI taxonomy): Eukaryota > Metazoa > Arthropoda > Branchiopoda > Anostraca > Artemiidae > Artemia > Artemia sinica. Next base: position 726,384 of record JAPEVW010000076.1, read on the forward strand.
TCGGTAATATATTTACTTGATTATATCTATGTATAACAGACATATTATGATTATCTCCAGTTAAAACACGTAGGGCATTATTTTGTAAACTTCTAAGGGGACGAAGGTGAATTAAAAACGTACTTGACCACACAAGACAACCAAATAGAAGGTATGGGTGAACAAAAGAAAAATAAAGCAGTCTCATAATGTCTTTCGGAAAAAAAGTGCTTCAGTTTCCTCATCATCCCAACATTTCTTGCAACCTTGCCACTAACACATGAAATGTGCTCTTTGAAGTTAAGGCACTCATCAACAATCACCCCTAGATACTTTGTCGAAAAACTTCCCGAGGCAGAATAATTTCACCTAACTGTATTTTATCAATCCAAGGGTAGTAATTGCTACTTCTCCCACACATTACAAAATGGGACAATATTAACATAAAAAATATGTTTCATACATTATTATACATGATTAATGTCATTGAACAACCTTTGACATCCTGGATCTGTTCCATAAAAACTTCATCATGTTCTCTCTTGATACCGTAGATATTGTCTTCTCATAGTTCGTAACCAGTAAAAATAATTATTATTCCATTTTGTGTCATACACTATTTTTACTGGGGTGTCACCTAAATGTTCAATATAAATTTCCTCTTTGCCATTATTAGGTTCATTGACTATATGATCAATAGTAGTAATAACGTTTGTGGACACTTTATTGTTCATCGATTCATCTTTATATTCCTTAGTGATATTTTCTGCCAGTGTCCTTTTTATTCTTCCAGCAATTTCACTGTCTATTACCACATTATTTTTACACAGGTAACAGTTCCTGCGAGTAGACAATATATGGTTTATGATATTAGTAGAAGAATATGTCTGTCTTCTTTTGATCTTCTGTTGAATGCTAATACCCAAAAGCTGACGATGGGCTGTAACACTGGGTAACATGTTACTACAAGCACTAGCAAGAAGATGCCCCTCTTCATCAAGTATTATTTCTATGTTGGCATTCTCTTCGAGTGCGATCATCTCCGGAGATGTCAATCTCGTATATCCACCACCATAAGAGTTGAATTTTGTTTGGTACTGAAAAGAAATTTAATTCCTTACTGTCATGACAATGCACGCATACATTTCCAATAGTGCTACCACTTGTACATGTTTCATAGTTCAAATACTTCTCCTTGTCAGCATTCAATGCTACAATAACACTATCACGTGAACACACTTTCTTAAAATGCTCCATCTTCACTTTTTTAAAGATATGACTTATGTGTTTATCATTCCACTGTACAATGATTAATAACCTATAGACATGCATTAAACTAGGTAGTGTCGATAACCAACCATAGAGTACCGCTGGGACAGCTGCGTTGTGTCTATGAGCAAGTATAGAGTACAATTGGTACAGCCGCAAGCATACTTCATGTCATTACAAGATTCATAAAAAATAAAATACTATCATTAATTCCCAGGTTCGAGAAAAAGAAGTTAGCTTGCTTTATTTCATTTTAAGGTTAATTTAGACTAGGTTACGTGCACGCACGTAACCTAGTCTATATTAACCTTAAAAAAAATTAAAAAAATGAAATAAAGCAAGTTAACTTTTTTTTCTCGCGCTTGGGAATTAATGATAGTATTTGATTTTTTTTTCTATGAATCTTAAAATGACATGAAATATGCTTGCGGCTGTACCAATTGTACTCTATGCTTGCTCGTAGACACAACGTGGCTTTCGCAGTGGTACTCTATGGTTGGTTATCGACACTACCTAGTTTAATGCATGTTTATAGGTCATTAATCATTGTACAGTGGAATGATAAACACATAAGTCGTATCTTTAAAAAGTGAAGATGGAGCATTTTATAAATGGAGCAGATGGAGCAAAAAGAAAAAGGACATTGGCAGAAAATATCACTAAGGAATATAAAGATGAATTGATGAACAATAAAGTGTCAACAAACGTTATTACTACTATTGATCATATAGTCAATGAACCTAATAATAGCAAAGAGGAAATGTATATTGAACATTTAGGTGAGACCCCAGTAAAAATAGTGTATGACACAAAATGGAATAATGATTATTCTACTGATTACGAACTACGAGTAGAGAATAGCTACAGCATCAAGAGAGAACATGATGAAGTATTTTATGGAACAGATCCAAAGTGTCAAAGGTTGTTCAATGACATTAATAATGTATAATAATGTATGAAACATATTTTTTTTATGTTAATATTCTACATGTCATTATTTCAATAAAAATATTTTATGCATTACTTTGACATATTCCAATTAATTTTAGGGTATCCTAGAACGTCAAACGTTTAGAATATCTGTTAAAAAAGTTGGTGATGTAAGAAAAGGAATTTTCAGAAATAAATATAGTACTACTACTAACAGGCTCATAGCGGATATGTTAGAAAATCAAGAAGGTTAAAAGAACTTTTACTTTTATTTGTCTGAGAGAGAGAGATGAGCTGAATTTTTTAACTTGAAAATCTCCACTGACATGCATACACCCCGTCCGGACGCACAGACAGAGAGATTTTTCAGTTTTCAGAAACAGGAACATACAAGTTCCATAAAGGTTAGAAATATCTTTGAAACATATAATGAAGCTAATTCGATTCACAATTAAAAGCTCTAGGGTTGTTTCTTGCTTCCCTTGCTAGGTTTCTTCTCATGTTGTGTGTTTGTTTTTGGAAAAACTTATGATTTGGTATTTTTACTTATGCTGGTTCATGATTTTACTTGTGTGAAATTCTGTTGTTTTTTGCTTCCCTTGCTAGATTTCTTCTCATATTGTGTGTGTGTTGTTGGAAATTTATGGTTTGATATCTTTACTTATGCTGGTTCATGATTTTACTTGTGTGAAAGTCTGTTGTGTTTTGCTTCCTTGCTAGGTTTCTTCTCATGTTATGTGTGTGTTGTTAGAAACTTATGATTTCGTATTTTTACCTATGCTGGTTCATGATTTTACTTGTGTGAATGTCTGTTTTTTCTTGATTCCCTTGCTAGGTTTCTTCTCATGTTGTGTGTGTGTTGTTGGAAACTTACGATTTAGTATTTTTACTTATGATGGTTCATGATTTTACTTGTGTGAATGTCTGTTTTTTCTTGATTCCCTTGCTAGGTTTCTTCTCATGTTTTGAGTGTGTTGTTGGAAACTTATGATTGGGTATTTTTACTTATGCTGGCTCATGATGTTACTTGTGTGAAAGTCTGTTTTTTTTGCTTCCCTTGCTAGGTTTCTTCTCATGTTGTGTGTGTGTTGTTGGAAACTTATGAGGTGGTATTTTTACTTATGCTGGTTCATGATTTTACTTGTGTGAAAGTCTAATGTTTCTTGCTTCCCTTGCTAGGTTTCTTCTCATGATGTGTGTGTTGTGGTAAAATTATGATTTGTATTTTTACTTATACTGGTTCATGATTTTACTTGTGTGAATGTCTGTTTTTTCTTGATTCCCTTGCTAGGTTTCTTCTCATGTTTTGTGTGTGTTGTTGGAAACTTTTGATTGGGTATTTTTACTTATGCTGGCTCATGATCTTACTTGTGTGAAAGTCTGTTGTTTTTTGCTTCCCTTGCTAGGTTTCGTCTCATGCTGTGTGTGTGTTGTTGGAAACTTATGAGGTGGTATTTTTACTTATGCTGGTTCGCGATTTTACTTGTGTGAAAGTCTAATGTTTTCTTGCTTCCCTTGCTAGGTATCTTCTCATGATGTGTGTGTTGTGGTAAAATTATGATTTGGTATTTTTACTTATGCTGGTTCATGATTTTATTGTCTGAAAGTCTGTTGTTTCTTGCATCCCTTGCTAGGTTTCTTCTCATGTTGTGTGTGTGCTGTTGGAAACTTATGATTTGGTATTTTTACTTATGCTGGTTCATGATTTTACTTGTGTGAAAGTCTGTTGTTTCTTGCTTCCCTTGCTAGGTTTCTTCTCATGTTGTGTGTGTGTGTTGTTGGAAACTTATGATTTGATATTTTTACTTATGCTGGTTCAAGATTTTACTTGTGTGAAAGTCTGTTGTTTCTTGCTTCCCTTGCTAGGTTTCTTCTCATGTTGTGTGAATGTTGTTGGAAACTTATGATTTAGTATTTTTACTTAGACTGGTTCATGATTTTACTTGTGTGAAAGTCTGTTGTTTCTTGCTTCCATTGCTAGGTTTCTGCTCAAGTTGTGTGTGTGTGTGTGTTGTGTTGAAAACTGATGATTTGGTATTTTTACTTATGCTAGTTCATGATTTTACTTGTGTGAAAGTCTGTTGTTTCTTGCTTCCCTAGCTTGGTTTCTTCTCATGTAGTGTATGTTTGTTGGAAACTTATGATTTGGTATTTTTACTTATGCTGGTTCATGATTTTACTTGTGTGAAAGTCTGTTGTTTCTTGCTTCCGTTGCTAGGTTTTTTCTCATGTTGTGTGTGTCTGTGTTGTTGGAAACTTATGATTTGGTATTTTTACTTATGCTGGTCCATGATTTTACTTGCGTGAAAGTCTGTTGTTTATTGCTTCCCTGCATAGGTTTCTTCTCATGTTGTGTGTGTGTTGTTGGAAACTTATGATTTGGTATTTTTACTTATCTGGTTCATGATTTTACTTGTGTGAAAGTCTGTTGTTTCTTGCTTCCTTGCTAGGTTTCTTCTCATGTTGTGTGTGTTTGTTTGAAACTTATGATTTGGTATTTTTACTTATGCTGGTTCATGAATTTACTTGTGTGAAAGTCTGTTGTTTCTTGCTTCCCTTGCTTGGTTTCTTCTCATGTCGTTTTTGTGTTGTTGGAAAAGTTTTAAACTTGTTCCCTGCTTTAGCTGAAAAAACCTTTTCTGTTTGTTAATTTCTGAGTCTCAAGCACGCAAAAAAAAGTATTAAAAAATGTTGTGGGGGGGGGCATAAAAGTAGGGGGGAGGGGGGACCCTTCTGTGTCTCAAGCGCTCAAAAAAGTATTAGAATAAATGGGGGGGGCCAAAAAGTTGGGGGCTCTTCTGTGTCTCAAGCGCACAAAAAAAATCAAAGAAAAAGTTGGGGGGGGGGCCTTCTGTGTTTCAAGTGCGCAAAAAAAGTATTAAGAAAAAAATGGAGGGGGAGAAGTTTGGTGGAGGAGGGCCTTAGGGGCTGGGGTAGGGGACCTTGGAGGTTGAGGTCCTTGATGGCGAGGGTCATTGATGGTTGCTGTCCTTGAAGTTCAAATCCATAATCGTCTCACATAATCCCATATTGTGTACTTGTTCATTCGAACCCATGTAAAAAAAAAGTTGAAAAAACACTATTTAAAAAAATAAAAAAAAGTTCAAAAAATAGAGGGAGCCCATAAAGTTGGATGGAAGGGGGCCCTTCAGTGTCTCAAGCGTGCAAAAAAAGTATTAAAAATGTGAGGGGGGGGGGGCAAAAAAGTTGGGGAGGGGGGGGGGGGGAGGAGGGAGCCGTTCTGTGTCTCAAGCGTGCAAAAAAAAGGTATTATAAAAATGGGGGGGGGGGGGGTAAAATTTGGGGGGGGGGGGGGAGGGGGGCCTTTCTGTTTCTCGAGCGCACAAAAAAAAAATTATTATAAAAAAAATGGCGGGGGGGGGCAAAAAAGTAGGGGGGTGGAGGGGGCCCTTCTATGTCTCAAGCGCACAAAAAAAAAAGTAAAAAAAAGTATTTAAAAATTGGAGTAGGGGGGGGGAAGTTGGGGGGCCTGGGCCTTGGGGGTTGGGGTAAGGGACCTTGGAGGTTGAGGTCCTTGATGGCTAGGGTCATTGATGGTTGCTGTCCTTGATGTTCAAATCCATAATCGTCTCACATAATCCCATATTGTGTACTTGTTCATTCTAAGACATGTAAAAAAAAGTTGAAAAAATATCATGTTAAAAAAAAATAATATAAAAAAAGTTAAAAAAAACGTCAAAAAAAGGGTAAAAAATGGGGGGCATTGATGGTTGTTGTTTTTGATGTTCAAATCCATAATCGTCTCACATAATCCCATATTGTGTACTTGTTCGTTGTAAGACATGTAAAAAAAAAAGTTGAAAAAAATATCATGTTAAAAAATATAATATAAAAAAAAGTTTAAAAAAAACTTCAAAAAAAGGGTAAAAAAGTCGGGTGGAGGGGGGGGGGAGCCTTGGGGGTTAGGGTAGGGGCCCCTGGAGGTTGAGGTCCTTGATGGCTAGGGTAATTGATGGTTGCTGTCCTTGATGTTCAAATTCACAATCGTCTCACTAATCCCATATTGTGTACTTGTCTATTATAGCGACCACAGAGTTTCAACCCAAATCTTCCTCTAAATTGTCTCAAACTGTTTCACCCACCCTTATCTGGCAATGATGTAAACTTCGTACAGCGCTGGCACTATCATCCCTACTAGTAACGTATATTTATTACCAATAAAAACGTTCTTAAATAAAATTAAACAACTTTCGAGAAAGCCATTTAACCAAATAAAAGTAAAATCAATATGCGAATTTTGTTTTAATTACTGATGTACGGCGAGCCAAAATCTAAACCTGCATTAATTCAAAACGTTAAAAAATGAAATAAAAAACAAGTTTTTTTTTAACTGAAAGTAAGGAACGACGTTAGAACTTAAAACGAACAGAAATTATTCCGTATATGAAAGGGGCTGTAACTCCTCGACGCCTCGCTCTTTACGCTAAGTTTGACTTTCTCACAACTCTATTTTTTTAAACAATAAAAAACTTTTGCGTAAAGAGCGAGGAATTGAGTAGGGGACAGCCCCTTTCATATACGGAATATTTTCTGTTCGTTTTAAGTTTTAACGTCGTTCCTCACTTTCAGTTAAAAAAACTTGTTTTTTTTATTTAATCTATAACAGGATCAGTGATTTTTTTAAGTACCTTACTTCTGACTTTTCTGATTCAAACCATAATTAAGCCCTAATGGGCATGTGATCAGATCAGACCATCGAATAAACATTAATATCCCCACAAAAGGGTAAAAGAGACGGTACTTGTCAATTAGCCGGAACCCACGCGATGTATTCTATATGGAAGATGCTTAAGAAACTAGTCAAACGGGTATTTTGCAATAGAGAACTAGATTGCAAACCGTGTTTGTCATTGCGCTTACAATATTTAAACTCTAGTTTTTTGTGGTTTAGGGAAAAAAAAGTACCTAGGTTAGGTTACGTATTAAATATATCCTATGCTTTACCCCCCACCCCCCTAATGTGCAAATATACAGCCCAAATTTATTTCAAAACCATTATATTTTCATCGTGTTTTGTTTTATTTCACTAGTATTAACCAAACTTGACGAAAAGCACCAAAGAGATAAAACAAACTATAACATAATCAATAATGCTTCGGAGATCTACCTGAAAATCTCCCACATAAAATACCCCAAAGACTCAACCTTTCCCAGCCTCCGATTCAAAATGACTAAATTCTGCCTACCACATAACTCCAGTATGTGCCTACCCCATTTATTTTTTTTTACAAAAGTGGTCCATGCTTATCCCAAGTTGTTTCTCAATAAAAAAAAAAAATCGAAACCCGATTACGGTAATATCCGTCATGTAGGGCAAACCCATTCACAAGAGCCTCTTGAGAAGAACCAGTGTAGGCGTTGAAGTCACCTAAGAATAAAAATAAATTGACAGGAAAACGATTTTTAAATTCACAAGTCTCTTTTAAATTCACAAAAAGAAAACTTCATGTATCCTCATCGGAGAATGAGTTAACTTTTGGTGGAAGATACACAGACACACAAAAAATTTTCTTTTATTCCCTTATTTATTTATATATTTATATATAATATATTCTATATTACAGTATATATATATATATATATATATATATATAATATATATATATATATATATATATATATATATATATATATATATATATATATATATATATATTATATATATATATATATATATATTATATATATATATATATATATATATATATATATATATATGTATATATATATATATATATCATATATATATATATATATATATATATATATATATATATATATATATATATATATATATATATATATATATATATATATATATATATATATATATATTATATATATATATATATATATATATATATATATAATATATATATATATATATAGATATATATATATATATATATATATATATATATATATTATATATATATATATATATATATATATATCTATATATATATTATATATATATATATATATATATATACAATATATATATATAATATATGTAGTAGAAAGGGGGGTGCTGCTCCCACGAGAACACCGTGCTGCCACCTACAACTTTTTTACATAATTTATGCATGTTTTTATGGTTTTTGTCAGTGAGAATGGAAAAACAGAATTTTTCTCACTTGAAAAAACATGAATTTTTCTCACATTGATGGATGTTTTCTTGGATGGTTATGTGTGTTGGTCAATTTATTTGATGTTTTTTCATGGATGTCAACAGCAATTCATGTCTGTTTTATGGTTCGTTGTCAGTGAGAATGAAAAAACAGGAACTTTCTCACATTTATTGATGTTTTCTTGGATGGTTATGTGTTGGTCAATTTATTTGATGTTTTTCATGGATGTCAACAGCAATTCATGTCTGTTTTATGGTTTTTGTCAGTGAGAATGAAAAAACAGGAATTTTCTCACTTAAAAAACATGAATTTTCTCACTTTTATGGATGTTTTTTGGATGGTTATGTGTGTTGTTGTCAATTTATTTGATGTTTTTCATGGATGTCAACAGCAGTTCATGTCTGTTTTATGGTTTTTGTCAGTGAGAATGAAAAACAGGAACTTTCTCACTTTGATGGATGTTTTATGGTTCATTGTCAGTGAGAATAGAAAAAAACAGGATTTTCTCACTTTGATGGATGTTTCAGGGTCGATTTATTTGCTGTTGTTTGTCCAGGTGTAATGACATGGGGTGATTTACATAATCGGTGGGGGAATTATTGATTCGCGAAGGGGAATTAAGAAACAAACATGGCTTCTTTGTTGTTTGGCTAGTCTAACCTGAGAAATTGATTTACATAATCGGCGGGGGAATGTATTGATTCACGAAGGGGGAATTAAGAAACAAACATCTTCTTCTTTGATCTTTAGGCGAACCTAACCTGAGAAATTGATTTACATAATCGGTGGGGGAGAATGTATTGATTTACGAAAGGGGGAATTAAGAAACAAACATGGCTTCTTTGATCTTTAGGCGAACCTAACCTGAGAAATTGATTTACATAATCGCTAGGGGAATGTATTGATTCACGAAAGGGGGATTAAGAAACATTATGGCTTCTTTAATCTTAGGTCTGAGGGATAAACGTTCTTTAGGTCAGAGAGAAAAATGAATATTCTATTTTTAAATAGGGCTTCATTGATCTTTAGTGTCAGGAATTATAAATGACATCACTTGTTATCTTGGAATTATGCGGGAGTCTAAAGAGATAGAAATTCTATTTTTAAATACGGCTTCACTGAGCTTTAAGTCGGAGAGATAAATTGATATTCTAACGAAACCTTAATAGTGTAGCTAGGAACATTTATGAGATGAAGAGATTAACGTAGGAAAGGGTTTCCTAGAAATTTGAAATGTGTCAGGGCAGGGATGCCAAAAAACAAAAGGAACACACAGAAATTACTTTTAGGGGATTATTTGGGCGAAACCGTTTTAGACAGGTTATGGAATTATTTCGGCGAAACAGTTAGAGACATTTTAAAAGATGATTTAAAAGATGATTTTAGAAGAGGTTTTGAGTGTGGTCGTTATAATACACAATTTCCATTTGAACAGTGTTGTGAGGTCCCCTACCACAACCCCAAAGGGTTCCGATCCCCCCACCCCAACCCCGAAGGAAGCCACCGGTCCTCAAAGGTTCTCCGGATTCCCAAAGGGCCCCCGGTGCCCCAAAGGCTCCTGAGCCACCATTTTAATACTTTTTTAAGGCTTTATTATATCTTTTCAGAACAAATTATTATTTTAGGGAATTATTTCGGCGAAACAGTTAGAGACATTTTAAAAGATGATTTTTGAAGAGATTTTAGAAGAGGATTTGAGGGTGAAACTCTGAGGTCGTTATAATACACAAGTTCCATTTGAAGAGTGTCGTGAGGTCCTCTACCCCAACCCCAAAGGGTTCCGATCCCACCATCCCCAACCCCGAAGGAAGCGCCCGGTCCTCAAAGGTCCCCCCAAGCTCCCAAAGGACCACCCGGGCCCTCAAGGGTCCCACAGACCCTCAAAGGCTCTCCCCGAGCCCCGTCTTTCGTTGATGTGTGTTTTCTGAAACTTATGATTTGGGATATGTAAATTACTATTTCGGACTTTTCTGAGCTAGATTTCTTAGTCTTTCGTTGGTGTGTGTTGTCTGAAACCTATGATTTGGGATGGATGGATTGCAATTTTTGACTTTTCTGAGCTAGGTTTCATAGCCTTTCATAGGTGTGTGCTGTCAGAAAATTAAGATTTGGGATGTGTAGTTTGAAAGTTGGACTTTTCAGAGCTATGATTCTTAGTCTCTCATAGGCGTTTGTTGTCTGAAACTTCTAGTTTGGGATGAATAGTTTGCTATTTCAGGCTTTTCTGAGCTAAGGTTTCCTAGTATTTCGTAGGTGAATGTTGTCTGAAACTTATGATTTGGGATATGTAAATTACTATTTCGGGCTTTTCTAAGCTAGATTTCTTAGTCTTTCGTTGGTATGTGTTGTCTGAAACCTATGATTTGGGATGGGTGGATTGCTATTTTTGACTTTTCTGAGCTGGATTTCTTAGCCGTTCATAGGTGTGTGTTGTCTGAAACTTATGATTTGGGATGGTTAATTTGCTATTTTTGACTTTTCTGAGCTAGGTTTCTTAGCCTTTCATATGTGTGTGCTGTCAGAAAATTATGATTTGGGATTTGTAGTTTGCTTTTTGGACTTTTCAGAGCTAGGATTCTTAGTCTCTCATAGGTGTTTGTTGTCTGAAGCCTATAGTTTGGGATGAGTAGTTTGCTATTTCAGGCTTTTCATAGCCAGATTTCTTAGTATTTCGTAGGTGTGTGTTGTCTGAAACCTATGATTTGGATTGTGTGGGTTGCTATTTTTTGACTTTTCATAGCCAGATTTCTTAGTCTTTCGTAGGTGTGTGTTGTCTGAAACCTATGATTTGGATTGTGTGGATTGCTATTTTTTGACTTTTCTGAGCTGGATTTCATAGCCTTTCGTAGGGATGTGTTGACTGAAACCTACGATTTGGGATGAGTGGTTTGCTTTTTGGACTTTTCAGAGCTGGATTTCTTAGCCGTTCATAGGTGAGTGTTGTCTGAAACCTATGATTTGGGATGGTTAATTTGCTATTTTGACTTTTCTGAGCTAGGTTTCATAGCCTTTCATAGGTGTGTGTTGTCAGAAAATTATGATTTGGGATGTGTAGTTTGCTATTTCAGGCTTTTCTGAGCTAAGGTTTCCTAGTATTTCGTAGGTGAATGTTGTCTGAAACCAATAGTTTGGGATGAGTAGTTTGCTATTTCAGGCTTTTATGAGCTAGGTTTCTTAGCCTTTCGTAGGTGTGTGTTGACTGAAACTTATGATATGGAATATGTAATTTGCTATTTCCGACTTTTCATAACCAGATTTCTTAGTCTTTCGTAGGTGTGTGGTGTCTGAAACCTATGATTTGGGATGTGGGGGTTGCTATTTTTTGACTTTTCTGAGCTGGATTTCTTAGCCTTTCGTAGGTGTGTGTTGACTGAAACCTATGATTTGGGATGGTTAATTTGCTATTTTTGACTTTTCTGAGCTAGATTTCTTAGCCTTTCATAGATGAGTGCTTTCAGAAAATTATGATTTGGGAGGTGTAGTTTGCTTTTTGGACTTTTCAGAGCTAGGATTCTTAGTCACTCATAGGTGTTTGTTGTCTGAAACTTCGAGTTTGGGATGAGTAGTTGGCTATTTCAGACTTTTCTGAGCTAAGGTTTCTTAGTATTTCGTAGGTGAATGTGTGTCTGAAACTTATGATTTGGGATATGTAAATTACTATTTCGGGCTTTTCTGAGTTGGATTTCTTAGTCTTTCATAGGTGTGTGGTGCCTGAAACCTATGATTTGGGATGAGTGGTTTGCTTTTTGGACTTTTCTGAGCTGGATTTCTGAGCCTTTCGTAGGTGTGTGTTGACTGAAACCTATGATTTGGGATGTGTAGTTTGCTATTTTTGACTTTTCTGAGCTAGGTTTCTTAGCCTTTCATAGGTATGTGTTGTCAGAAAATTATGATTTGGGATGTGTAGTTTGCAATTTTCAGGCTTTTCTGAGCTAAGGTTTCCTAGTATTTCGTAGGTGAATGTTGTCTGAAACCAATAGTTTGGGATGAGTAGTTTGCTATTTTGACTTTTCTGAGCTAGGTTTCTTAGTCTTTCGTTGGTGTGTGTTGACTGAAACCTATATTTGGGATATGTAGTTTGCTATTTTTGACTTTTCTGAGCTGGATTTATTAGCCTTTCATAGGTGTGTGTTGACTGAAACCTATGATTGGGATGAGTGGTTTGCTATTTTTGTCTTTTCTGAGCTAGATTTCTTAGCCTTTCATAGGTATGTGTTGTCAGAAAATTAAGATTTGGGATGTTTAGTTTGCTATTTGGACTTTTCAGAGCTATGATTCTTAGTCCATCATAGGCGTTTGTTGTCTGAAACTTCTAGTTTGGGATGAGTAGTTTGCTATTTCAGGCTTTTCTGAGCTAAGGTTTCTTAGTCTTTCATATGTGAATGTTGTCTGAAACCTATGATTTGGGATATGTAAATTACTATTTCGGGCTTTTCTAAGCTAGATTTCTTAGTCTTTCGTTGGTGTGTGTTGTCTGAAACCTATGATTTGGGATGGGTGGATTGCTACTTTTGACTTTTCTGAGCTGGATTTCTTAGCCTTTCATAGGTGTTTGTTGTCTGAAACCTATAGTTTGGGATGACTAGTTTGCTATTTTTGACTTTTCTGAGCTAGGTTTTTCTTAGCCGTTCATAGGTGAGTGTTGTCTGAAACCTATGATTTTGGGAATATGTAAATTACTATTTCGGGCTTTTCTGAGTTGGATTTCTTAGTCTTTCATAGGTATGTGTTGTCTGAAACCTATGATTTGGGATGTGTGGGTTGCTATTTTTTTACTTTTCCGAGCTGGATTTCTTAGCCGTTCATAGGTGAGTGCTGTCTGAAACTTATGATTTGGGATGGTTAATTTGCTATTTCCGGCTTTTATTAGCTAGGTTTCTTAGCCTTTCATAGGTGTGTGTTGTCAGAAAATTATGATTTGGGATGGGTAGTTTGCTATTTGGACTTTTCAGAGCTAGGATTCTTAGTCCATCATAGGTGTTTGTTGTCTGAAAACCAATAGTTTGGGATGAGTAGTTTGCTATTTCAGGCTTTTCTGAGCTAGATTTCTTAGCCTTTCATTGGTGTGTGCTTTCAGAAAATTATGATTTGGGATATGTAAATTACTATTTCGGACTTTTCTGAGTTGGACACTTCTAAATTTTTCCGTAGAAGATAGGAAAAGTTATACTATGATTGTGATTATTTTTCCATGAAGATAAAAAGTTTCACTTTAATTCTAAATTTTCTTAAATTCAATTCCGACCTTTCTCAAAGAGATGAAAAAAAATTAAAGTTCTGTTCCAAATATTTTCCCGGAAGAAGAAAAGTTCAACTTCAATTCTGAATTTTCTCAATGAAAATGAAATAAGTTATTGATCAAATCTATTTTCCCAAAATAATATAAAAATTTCCACTTCAGTTCAGATTTTTTTCTCAAAGAGATGAAGAAATTTAAAGTTCTGTTCCAAATTTTTCATAGAAGATAGGAAAAGTTATACTTTGAACGTGAATATTGGAGTTCTATTCTGAATTTTACCAAAGAATACAATTCAATTCTAATTTCCCCAATAAAAAATTTAAAGTTCAATTCTAAATTTTTCGGTGGAAGATAGAAAAAGTAATACCATACGTGTGAATAATTTCCCGGAAGATAAAAAGTTCTAGTTCAATTTAAAATTTTCTCAACGAAGTGAAGAAGAATTCAAGTTCTCTTCTGAATTTTACCAAAGAACACAATTCAATTCTAATTTCACCAGAGAAAATAAAAATCTTCCACTTCAGTTCCTTATTTCACAAAGACATAAAGAAATTTAAAGTTCAATTCTAAATTTTTCGGTGGAAGATAGAAAAAGTAATACCATACTTGTGAATATTTTTTTTTCATGGAAGATAAAAAGTTCTAGTTCAATTTAAAAATTTTCTCAACGAAGTGAAGGAAAGTTCAAGTTCTCTTCTGAATTTTCTCAATGAAAAAGAAATTAGTCATTGATCATTTCTATTTTTCCAAATAATATAAAAAAATTCCACTTTAGTTCAGATCTGGCTCGAAGAGATGAAAAATTTAAAATACTGTTCCAAATTTTTCACTGAAGATAAAAAAGTTCAAGTTCTCTTCGGAATTTTACCAAAGAACACAATTCAATTCTAATTTCTCCAGAGAAAATAAAAATCTTCCACTTCAGTTCTTTATTTCACAAAGACATAAAGAAAATTAAAGTTCAATTCTAAATTTTTCGATGGAAGATAGAAAAAGTAATACCATATTTGTGAATACTTTCCCGGAAGATAAAAAGTTCTAGTTCAATTTAAAATTTTCTCAAGTGAAGAAGTGAAAAGAAAAGTTCAAGTTCTTTCTTCTGAACTTTACCAAGAACAATACTTCAATTCTAATTTCTCCAGAGAAAAAATTTTTCAAAAATCTTCCACTTCAATTCTAATTCTTTATTTCACAAAAGACATAAAGAAATTTAAAGTTCAATTCTAATTTTTCGGTGGAAGATAGAAAAAGTAATACCATACTTGTGAATATTTTCACGGAAGATAAAAAGTTCTAGTTCAATTTAAAATTTTCTCAACGAAGTCAAGGAAAGTTCAAGTTCTCTTCTGAACTTTACCAAAAGAACACACTTCAATTCTAATTTCTCCAGAGAAAATAAAATCTTCCACTTCAGTTTTAAAGTTCTAAAGAAATTTAAAGTTCATTAAATTTTTAGTGGAAGATAGAAAAAGTAATACTATGACTACGATTGTTTTCCATGAAGATCAAAAGTTTCACTTTATTTATAATTTTTCTTAAATTCAGTTCTGATTTTTCTCAAAGAGATGAAAAATTTAAAGTTCTGTTCCAAATTTTTCATAGAAGATAGAAAAAGTTATACATTGATTGTGAATATTCAACATGAAGATAAGGAACTCCACTTTAATTCTGAGTTTTCTCGAAGAAGTGCAAATTGTTCAAGTTCTCTTCTGAATTTTCTTAAAGAAGAGAAAAAAGTTAACTCAATTCTGAATTTTACCAATGAAAATGAAAAAACCTTCCACTTCAGTTCTTAATTTCTCAAAGACATAAAAAATTTAAAGTTCAGTTCTAAATTTTTCTGTAGAGAAGATAGGAAAAGTTATACTATGATTGTGATTATTTTCCAGTGAAGATAAAAAGTTTCACTTTAATTCTAATTTTCTTAAGTTTCACTACCGATTTTTTTGCAAAGAGATGAAAAAATTTAAAGTTCTGTTCCAAATTTTTCATAGAAGATAGAAAAAAGTTATACATTGATTTGAATATTCGACATGAAGATAAGGAGCATCACATTAATTCTGAGTTTTCTCGAAGAAGTGCAAAATGTTCAAGTTCACTTCTGAATTTTCTTAAAGAAATGAAAAAAGTTAGCTCAATCTGAATTTTACCAATGAAAATGAAAAAAGCTTCCACTTCAGTTTTTAATTCCTCAAAGACATAAAAAATTCAAAGTTCTCTTCTAATTTTTCCAAGAAAATAAAAAGGCTCCACTTCAGTTCTGGTTTTTTTTTTCAAAGAGATGAAAAATTTAAAGTTCTTTTCTAATTTTAAATTAAATTTTAGCTCCTTTGTCTTATGGATTTACCCATCAAATTTTTAAACTAGAAAATGAGTGACTCGTTCTATTATTTAAGACAATCGTTCAAACTCGTTCATCTAACCATCAAAACAATAGGTTAGGTTAGGTATAAATAAATATTAATAAATAAATAGAAAACATTTCTACATGTTTAAGTTAGGTTAGGGTAGGTTAACTTATCATGAGTGCTCATGATAAGTTAACCTAACCTTTTCCGGCGAGTATGGTTAGGTTAGGTTAGACTAGATTAAGTTAGGTTAGATTAGGTTAGGTTAGGTTTTAGCCTACGTACGCTTCACTTAGGTTAGCTTAGGTTAGGTGAGAGACATGCAAAAAAGTTAGGTGTATGATTAGGTTAGGTTAGATTAAGTTAGGTTAGGATAGGTTAGCCTACGTACGCGCGCGTACGTAGGCTAACCTAGCCTAACCTAACTTAACCTAACCTAACTTAATCTAACCTAACCTAATCATACACCTAACTTTTTGCATGTCTCTCACCTAACCTAAGCTAAGTAGAGAACTTGAACTTTTCTTCACTTCATTGAGAAAATTTTAAATTGAACTAGAACTTTTTATCTTCCGTGAAAATAATCACAAGTATGATATTAATTTTTCTATCTCCCACCGAAAAATTTAGAAATGAACTTAAAAATTTCTTTATGTCTTTGTGAAATAAAGAACTGAAGTGGAAGATTTTTGTTTTCTCTGGAGAAATTAGAATTGAAGTGTGTTCTTTGGTAAAGTTCAGAAGAGAACTTGAACTTTCCTTGACTTCGTTGAGAAAATTTTAAATTGAACTAGAACTTAGAACTTTTTATCTTCCGTGAAAATATTCACAAGTATGGTATTACTTTTTCTATCTTCCACCGAAAAATTAGAATTGAACTTTAAATTTCTTTATGTCTTTGTGAAATAAAGAACTGAAGTGGAAGATTTTTGTTTTCTCTGGAGAAATTAGAATTGAAGTGTGTTCTTTGGTAAAGTTCAGAAGAGAACTTGAACTTTTCTTCACTTCTTTGAGAAAATTTTAAATTGAACTAGAACTTTTTATCTTCCGGGAAAATATTCACAAGTATGGTATTACTTTTTCTATCTTCCATCGAAAAATTTAGAATTGAACTTTAATTTTCTTTATGTCTTTGTGAAATAAAGAACTGAAGTGGAAGATTTTTATTTTCTCTGGAGAAATTAGAATTGAATTGTGTTCTTTGGTAAAATTCCGAAGAGAACTTGAACTTTTTTATCTTCAGTGAAAAATTTGGAACAGTATTTTAAATTTTTCATCTCTTCGAGCCAGATCTGAACTAAAGTGGAAAATTTTTATATTATTTGGAAAAATAGAAATGATCAATCACTAATTTCTTTTTCATTGAGAAAATTCAGAAGAGAACTTGAACTTTCCTTCACTTCGTTTAGAAAATTTTAAAATTGAACTAGAACTTTTTATCTTCCATGAAAATATCCACAAGTATGGTATTACTTTTTCTATCTTCCACCGAAAAATTTAGAATTGAACTTTAAATTTCTTTATGTCTTTGTGAAATAAGGAACTGAAGTGGAAGATTTTTATTTTCTCTGGTGAAATTAGAATTGAATTGTGTTCTTTGGTAAAATTCAGAAGAGAACTTGAATTCTTCTTCACTTCGTTGAGAAAATTTTAAATTGAACTAGAACTTTTTATCTTCCGGGAAAATATTCACACGTATGGTATTACTTTTTCTATCTTCCACCGAAAAATTTAGAATTGAACTTTAAATTTTTTATTAGGGAATTAGAATTGAATTGTATTCTTTGGTAAAATTCAGAATAGAACTCGAATATTCACGTTCAAAGTATAACTTTTCCTATCTTCTATGAAAAATTTGGAACAGAACTTTAAATTTCTTCATCTCTTTGAGAAAAAAATCTGAACTGAAGTGGAAATTTTTATATTATTTTGGGAAAATAGATTTGATCAATAACTTATTTCATTTTCATTGAGAAAATTCAGAATTGAAGTTGAACTTTTCTTCTTCCGGGAAAATATTTGGAACAGAACTTTAATTTTTTTCATCTCTTTGAGAAAGGTCGGAATTGAATTTAAGAAAATTTAGAATTAAAGTGAAACTTTTTATCTTAATGGAAAATAATCACAATCATAGTATAACTTTTCCTATCTTCTACGGAAAAATTTAGAAGTGTCCAACTCAGAAAAGTCCGAAATAGTAATTTACATATCCCAAATCATAATTTTCTGAAAGCACACACCAATGAAAGGCTAAGAAATCTAGCTCAGAAAAGCCTGAAATAGCAAACTACTCATCCCAAACTATTGGTTTCAGACAACAAACACCTATGATGGACTAAGAATCCTAGCTCTGAAAAGTCCAAATAGCAAACTACACATCCCAAATCATAATTTTCTGACAACACACACCTATGAAAGGCTAAGAGACCTAGCTAATAAAAGCCGGAAATAGCAAATTAACCATCCCAAATCATAAGTTTCAGACAGCACTCACCTATGAACGGCTAAGAAATCCAGCTCGGAAAAGTAAAAAAATAGCAACCCACACATCCCAAATCATAGGTTTCAGACAACACATACCTATGAAAGACTAAGAAATCCAACTCAGAAAAGCCCGAAATAGTAATTTACATATTCCCAAAATCATAGGTTTCAGACAACACTCAACTATGAACGGCTAAGAAACCTAGCTCAGAAAAGTCAAAAATAGCAAACTAGTCATCCCAAACTATAGGTTTCAGACAACAAACACCTATGAAAGGCTAAGAAATCCAGCTCAGAAAAGTCAAAAGTAGCAATCCACCCATCCCAAATCATAGGTTTCAGACAACACATACCAACGAAAGACTAAGAAATCTAGCTTAGAAAAGCCCGAAATAGTAATTTACATATCCCAAATCATAGGTTTCAGACAACATTCACATATGAAAGACTAAGAAACCTTAGCTCAGAAAAGCCTGAAATAGCAAACTACTCATCCCAAACTAGAAGTTTCAGACAACAAACGCCTATGATGGACTAAGAATCATAGCTCTGAAAAGTCCAAATAGCAAACTACACATCCCAAATCTTAATTTTCTGACAACACATACCTATGAAAGGCTAAGAAATCTAGCTCAGAAAAGACAAAAAATAGCAAACCACTCATCCCAATCATAGGTTTCAGTCAACACACACCTATGAAAGGCTAATAAATCCAGCTCAGAAAAGTCAAAAATAGCAAACTACATATCCCAAATTATAGGTTTCAGTCAACACACACCAACGAAAGACTAAGAAACCTAGCTCAGAAAAGTCAAAAATAGCAAACTACTCATCCCAAACTATTGGTTTCAGACAACATTCACCTACGAAATACTAGGAAACCTTAGCTCAGAAAAGCCTGAAATAGCAAACTACACATCCAAATCATAAATTTTCTGACAACACATACCTATGAAAGGCTAAGAAACCTAGCTCAGAAAAGTCAAAAATAGCAAACTACACATCCCAAATCATAGGTTTCAGTCAACACACAGCTACGAAAGGCTCAGAAATCCAGCTCAGAAAAGTCCAAAAAGCAAACCACTCATCCCAAATCATAGGTTTCAGACACCACACACCTATGAAAGACTAAGAAATCCAACTCAGAAAAGCCCGAAATAGTAATTTACATATCCCAAATCATAAGTTTCAGACAACATTCACCTACGAAATACTAAGAAACCTTAGCTCAGAAAAGTCTGAAATAGCCAACTACTCATCCCAAACTCGAAGTTTCAGACAACAAACACCTATGAGTGACTAAGAATCCTAGCTCTGAAAAGTCCAAAAAGCAAACTACACCTCCCAAATCATAATTTTCTGAAAGCACTCATCTATGAAAGGCTAAGAAATCTAGCTCAGAAAAGTCAAAAATAGCAAATTAACCATCCCAAATCATAGGTTTCAGTCAACACACACCTACGAAAGGCTAAGAAATCCAGCTCAGAAAAGTCAAAAAATAGCAACCCCACATCCCAAATCATAGGTTTCAGACACCACACACCTACGAAAGACTAAGAAATCTGGTTATGAAAAGTCGGAAATAGTAAATTACATATTCCATATCATAAGTTTCAGTCAACACACACCTACAAAAGGCTAAGAAACCTAGCTCATAAAAGCCTGAAATAGCAAACTACTCATCCCAAACTATTGGTTTCAGACAACATTCACCTACGAAATACTAGGAAACCTTAGCTCTCAGAAAAGCCTGAAATAGCAAACTACACATCCCAAATCATAATTTTCTGACAACACACACCTATGAAAGGCTATGAAACCTAGCTCAGAAAAGTCAAAAATAGCAAATTAACCATCCCAAATCATAGGTTTCAGACAACACTCACCTATGAACGGCTAAGAAATCCAGCTCTGAAAAGTCCAAAAAGCAAACCACTCATCCCAAATCGTAGGTTTCAGTCAACACATCCCTACGAAAGGCTATGAAATCCAGCTCAGAAAAGTCAAAAAATAGCAATCCATACAATCCAAATCATAGGTTTCAGACAACACACACCTACGAAAGACTAAGAAATCTGGCTATGAAAAGACAAAAAATAGCAACCCACACAATCCAAATCATAGGTTTCAGACAACACACACTTACGAAATACTAAGAAATCTGGCTATGAACAGCCTGGAATAGCAAACTACTCATCCCAAACTATAGGCTTCAGACAACAAACACCTATGAGAGACTAAGAATCCTTTCCTTCGGGGGTTGGGGCTGTGGGGGGGAGCTCTGAAAAGTCCAAAAAGCAAACTACAAATCACAAATCATAATTTTCTGACAGCAAACACATATGAAAGGCTAAGAAACCTAGCTCAGAAAAGTCAAAAATAGCAAATTAACCATCCCAAATCATAAGTTTCAGACAACACACACCTATGAACGGCTAAGAAATCCAGCTCAGAAAAGTCAAAAATAGCAATCCACCCATCCCAAATCATAGGTTTCAGACAACACATACCAACGAAAGACTAAGAAATCTAGCTTAGAAAAGCCCGAAATAGTAATTTACATATCCCAAATCATAAGTTTCAGACAACATTCACCTACGAAATACTAGGAAACCTTATTTCAGAAAAGCCTGAAATAGCAAATTATTCATCCCAAACTAGAAGTTTCAGACAACAAACGCCTATGAGAGACTAAGAATCATAGCTCTGAAAAGTCCAACTTTCAAACTACACATCCCAAATCATAATTTTCTGACAGCACACACCTATGAAAGGCTATGAAACCTAGCTCAGAAAAGTCAAAAATTGCAATCCATCCATCCCAAATCATAGGTTTCAGACAACACACACCAACGAAAGACTAAGAAATCTAGCTCAGAAAAGTCCGAAATAGTAATTTACATATCCCAAATCATAAGTTTCAGACAACACACATCAACGAAAGACGGGGCTCGGGGAGAGCCTTTGAGGGTCTGTGGGACCCTTGAGGGCCGGGTGGTCCTTTGGGAGCTTGGGGGGACCTTTGAGGACCGGGCGCTTCCTTCGGGGTTGGGGATGGTGGGATCGGAACCCTTTGGGGTTGGGGTAGAGGACCTCACGACACTCTTCAAATGGAACTTGTGTATTATAACGACCTCAGAGTTTCACCCTCAAATCCTCTTCTAAAATCTCTTCAAAAATCATCTTTTAAAATGTCTCTAACTGTTTCGCCGAAATAATTCCCTAAAATAATAATTTGTTCTGAAAAGATATAATAAAGCCTTAAAAAAGTATTAAAATGGTGGCTCAGGAGCCTTTGGGGCACCGGGGGCCCTTTGGAATCCGGAGAACCTTTGAGGACCGGTGGCTTCCTTCGGGGTTGGGGTGGGGGATCGGAACCCTTTGGGGTTGTGGTAGGGGACCTCACAACACTGTTCAAATGGAAATTGTGTATTATAACGACCACACTCAAAACCTCTTCTAAAATCATCTTTTAAATCATCTTTTAAAATGTCTCTAACTGTTTCGCCGAAATAATTCCATAACCTGTCTAAAACGGTTTCGCCCAAATAATCCCCTAAATTTGACGATGGATTATTGCTAAAATATCTGCATGCTGTGATATAATGAAAACTTTGTACAATCTGATAATAGACAATCTGAAAATACAAGCCTTTCCCTAAATAAAACTCAACAATTGAAATGATTAGCTGTTATTCCTCCAAAGTGATTTAAGGCTCAAATTATTCGTGATATGAGATTAAAGGAATAGTACAGTGGGGAAAAAGGACTGATTTAGGACTGGTGGCTTCTTCTTTTGCCAGTAAGTCAATTTTAGCTATTACTAAGTTAAGATGGGCAAGAAAAAAAATAAAAGGAGTCGTCCAGATATTGATTCTAGCGAGGATATTGCCACAAGTACCCCAAATACGTCAGGAAATCCGGATATTCGGAAGCCAGTTGACAACTCAGGTTTCGTTAATGACCCTATCAGAGGAATTTGCAAAGATGATGAAACATTATGCGTGAAACTCATAGCTCAGTCCAATCAATTGAACAGCGATTCATTGTAGTAGAAAATAGAATAAAAGCAATTGAATCAGAGCAATTAGCCTTAAGGTCTGAATTCTCCGGGATTAAGTCTTGTACACATGCTGTAGAAAATGACATTTCTTTGTTGAAAAATGATAATTTTAACCTGCAGTCAGAAGTTAAATATTTTAAAGAAAAGACCCTATGTAATGTCTGATAGGCTTATGGCTGCAGAGTATCAGCCTAACAAAAATAATTTGGTTGTATGGAATGCAGTCTGTGAGGATGAAGATCAAGCCAAAAAGATCAAAACGTATGTTTACCGAGATATGTACGGATGGACTAAATTTACCAGTGATACCCCATTTTTCAGTTGTTGCAATAAAAAAGGATAAGAAATATTTTAGGGTTAATGTAAAAAAACCGTGGAAACAAGATTGAAATCCTTAAAAATGGGAAGAAGCTTAAAGGAAGAAATATAGCAAACCAGGGAAACATTTATGTGAGTGATGATGCCCCATTTTCCTGTGAGAGAGGTCAAGAAAAAAACTATATGAAAAAAAATTGTGTCTTAAAAATCGTGGGTATAATTTCATGGGTATCAAACACAGTTCCACCATATCTTCAGTTTGAACGTCCGGGTGGTACGAAAGTGAAGTTTACGTGTGATGAATGGATTGAGGAACTAGCACTTAAGCCTCCTCCCTCCACAGCTTCCAGAGGTGCTAAAAAATGAGTGTTTTATTGAATGTGTTTAGTTTACTTATTGGTTAATTATCTTTTCTTTTTCGCTTGGTTTAATCAAATAGATTGGAAAAGTTGATAGTGATGAATTTGAAATGTTTGGGTTAATGATAATTTTTATTTTTGAGTAAATAGTTTAACATTTTTGTTAATGTGAAATTATTTTGAGTGGGTGGTAGCGGGCTGATGTCTTTTTGAATGGTTTTGCTTTGTGCCATGAAGCTTGCAATAATTCTGTGCTTTTTTAAATTGTATGTCCGCTTTGCCGGAATATATTTTTGTTATTTTTTTCTTGTTGATTTATCTAGGCCTAAGCCTAGGTATATGTTTAGTAGATAATGATTTTTTTCGCCACCGCCACCCTCTACCGTCACATACATTAACTTTTATTGATGATGGTTAGAGATATCGTTTTTTTCCTGGGAACAGCAATGTCCTGCAACTTGAAAGTCGAAGGGTTGATTTTTCCAGCCAGTTTAATCAAAGGATAAATAGAAATTTAGATATTAATGCCACTGAGATTTCCACAAATGAACCATCAAGGTATATTTTTAAAGAAGAAGCACTACCCTTGTATTGTGATAGGGGCCATTTTTGGCCTTGACATTTTTCATTTGAATTGTCAGGGATTGAATTCTGCGCATAATTTTTTTATCGGAATTAATAAATACTAATGTCTTTCAGGTGATCGCTTTAACTGAAACGTGGTTAAATGATAATAACTCGCAATTACTACATATCCCTGGGTATAATTTATATGTAAGGAATCGCGAGTATTACCAACATGGAGGCCTAGCAGCTTACATTCAGGCTGATTATAAGGTTTCAATAAGAGAAGATCTTACAATATATAGAGAGAAAGTTTGTGAGTGTTTTGTTTTACATATAACTAGAGAGAATTTGAATTTTTGTATTGTTGTAGTATATAGACCTCCACAGAGCCTGCTCCAAGACTTTATGGACCTATTTGAAGAACAATTAATGAAACTTCCGATTAACTCTATGCCATGTTTTATTATGGGGGATTTTAATATTGACCTTATTGATCAGTCATCTGCTAGCACTGAATTTATTAATAGAAGTTTATCCAATGGGTTTCATCCTTGTATAAATATCCCTACAAGAATTACGGGAACATCAGCTAAGCTTCTGGATAACATCCTTTCTAATGTACCCTTGAGTCTTCCCAGGGTCCTTATCAACGATGTATCTGACCACTTTGGAGTTTCAGCTAGCTTTAGAACTGTCACGAAGGTGGTTAAAGGCAAAAAATCAAGGATTCCAGTAATCAGTAAAAGTGCGATGGTAAAACTTAAAAATGATATAGCAAAAAGGTGGATTGGTACGATGTTCTAGGCGAAGTTCAGGACGCAAATTCAAAGTTTGTTTTATTTTATGAAAAGTTGCAGAGTTTGATAAGTCAAGTAGTCATATTGAAACCGTTTAATAGAAAGCACTCAAGTAAAAAACCTTGGATTGGTCCTGTGATTTTGAAGCAAATAAATGTAAGAGATAAATTGTTTAGAGCCCAAATAATTAACCCGACACAAGAAAATAAGCAATTATATAAAATTTATCGAAATAGGTTGAATACAATTTTAAGAAATGAAAAAAAGAAATATTTTGAGAAAAAGTTTAAGGAGGTCGAAGGATGCCCTAAGAAAACCTGGGGACTAATAAAAGAAGTGATTGGATTAAAAATAAATAGTGTACCTGATGAATTAGTTAGTGTAATGGGAAAGACTTTGAATTCTGAAAAGGATATATGCAATGAATTTCAGAGTTATTTTTTTTCGAATATTGGTCTGAATTTAGCTATGTCAGTTTGTGCCTGATAGTGGTGACCCATCGTCCGAGTCCTTACTGAGGGACCCCATTGATGTGTCTCTTCACCTTAGACTTCTAACGGTTGATGAAATTAAAAAAATTATTTATGGGTTGCGTAGTAATTCATCTGGTAGCGATCATATTACTCTAAAAAACTTAAATGTATTTTTCCTGTTATAGCTGAAGTTTTATGTGGGTTAATTAATGAGTGTTTTCGTCAAGGAAAATTCCCAGATTGTTTTAAAGTTGCCCGTATAACCCCAATTCGCAAGGGTGGTATTCAAAATGACCCAGGAAACTATAGACCGATATCTGTTTTACCCATTATTTCCCGTGTTTTAGAGAAGTGTTTTAGTATTAGAATGATGAGTTTTTTGGAGGATCATAAGTTACTGGTAGAGACACAATTTGGGTTCCGTAGAAAAAGGACAACGGAACAGGCGATGATTTATTTGACAACTATTATTAATGATGTATTAGATAAAGGTTTCAAAATAGGTGCTATATTTTTAGATCTGATGAAAGCTTTCGATACTGTGGATCATGAGCTTCTACTTAAGAAGTGTGAGGTGTATGGTTTGAGGGGTAAATCATTAATTTTTTTTAAGAAGTTTTTTAAGTAATCGTTATCAGTATGTCCAACTAAATGATACTTCTTCCGAAAAAAAAGCGTATTGAAATAGGTGTTCCGCAAGGATCAGTTTCTCGGTCCTATATTATTCTTGATATTTATTAATGATTTACCAAATTGTCTAAATAATTTTTGCTATAGAATAAATGAATTAACGGTAAACCCGACTAATGAAACGGTTTCACTTTTTGCTGATGACACAACAGCCATTAGCACAGCTAAGACAGCAGAGCTGCTGCAGATTTCCATGAAGGAATCAGTTAATAGAATTACAGCATGGCTGAGGGTAAATAAATTAAGGATTAACATGGCTAAGTCTAACTTTATTATTTTCTCGCGATCATCAAACTTTTACCCATGGATCAAGGAATTAGATATGCCCAATGGCGTTATAAAACGGACTGCGTCTTTTAAATACCTTGGGATTGTAATAGATGAAACTCTATCTTTTAAGGAACATGTTACTTTAACTAGCAAAATTCTGGCAAGAAATCTTGGTATAATGAAGAAACTCCAACATTGTTTTCCAAGTCTGTCCTTCGCCATCTTTATTTTTCTTTAATACACCCGTATATACTTTATTGTTCAAGTATTTGGCTCTCTACTTTTTCTTCTACCCTAAAACCAATAAGAGTTCTACAAAATCATGCAGTAAGAATTTTAGCCGGTATATCTCCACGTATGTCTGTTAGAGAAATTTACCCAACTTTAAAAATTTTGCCGGCTGCAGGCCTGCGTGAGTTCTATGTATTGTGGTTTATTTTTAGACTGCAGCAGGATGCTCAGCCTCGTTGTTTTGGTGATTTATTGTCCATTAGGTCTACTGTTCATTCTCATGATACAAGGGGTAGCGCGGACTTCTGTGTACCTAGAGGTATATCTTCCCGTTTATGTTTTTCTGTTTTTTATAGAGGTACGCGGAAATGGAATAGTTTGAATAGTGATATTAAGACTATTGGTGACCCCAATATTTTTAGAAAAATCATTAAGGAACTGCTTTTTGCTGAATATGAGTTTTGACTGATTAATTGATTTATTTATTGTGGGGGTTTTGTTGATATGATGTTCCCAGAGGAAGTATAATATATGATATTATTTTGTATTTATTGTTTAGTGTGATGGTATTAGTGGTGTCGGTGGCCAAGTATTCTTTGTTTTAAGGATTTTGTTTACTCTACCTCCCCCACGGACAAGCTTTGCTTTTTAGGGGAGGCAGCAATAATTTTTTGTTGATATGTTTTTTTTTTCAATAAATCCTTCTTCTTCTTCTTCAAAGTAATTTATGTGTGTTCCTTTTGTTTTTTGGCATCCCTGCGCTGACACATTTCAAATTTTCTAGGAAACCCTTTCCTACGTTAATCTCTTCATCTCATAAATGTTCCTAGCTACACTATTAAGGTTTCGTTAGAATATCAATTTATCTCTCCGACTTAAAGCTCGTGAAGCCGTATTTAAAAATAGAATATTCATTTTTCTCTCTGACCTAAAGAACGTTTATCCCTCAGACCTAAGATTAAAGAAGCCATAATGTTTCTTAATTCCCCCTTTCGTGAATCAATACATTCCCCTAGCGATTATGTAGATCAATTTCTCAGGTAGGTTCGCCTAAAGATCAAAGAAGCCATGTTTGTTTCTTAATTCCCCCTTTCGTAAATCAATACATTCTCCCCCACCGATTATGTAAATCAATTTCTCAGGTTAGGTTCGCCTAAAGATCAAAGAAGACATGTTTGTTTCTTAATTCCCCTTCGTGAATCAATACATTCCCCTGCCGATTATGTAAATCAATTTCTCAGGTTAGACTAGCCAAACAACAAAGAAGCCATGTTTGTTTCTTAATTCCCTTCGCGAATCAATAATTCCCCCACCGATTATGTAAATCACCCCAATGTCATTACACCTGGACAAACAACAGCAAATAAATCGACCCTGAAACATCCATCAAAGTGAGAAAATTCCTGTTTTTCCATTCTCACTGACAATGAACCATAAAACATCCATCAAAGTGAGAAAGTTCCTGTTTTTTTTTTTTTTCATTCTCACTGACAAAAACCATAAAACAGACATGAATTGCTGTTGACATCCATGAAAAACATCAAATAAATTGACCAACACACATAACCATCCAAGAAAACATCCATAAAAGTGAGAAAATTCATGTTTTTTTAAGTGAGAAAATTCCTGTTTTTTTCATTCTCATTGACAAAAACCATAAAACAGACATGAATTTGCTGTTGACATCCATGAAAAACATCAAATAAATTGACCAACACACATAACCATCCAAGAAAACATCAATAAATGTGAGAAAGTTCCTGTTTTTTTTCATTCTCACTGACAACGAACCATAAAACAGACATGAATTGCTGTTGACATCCATGAAAAACATCAAATAAATTGACCAACACACATAACCATCCAAGAAAACATCCATCAATGTGAGAAAATTCATGTTTTTTTCAAGTGAGAAAATTTCTGTTTTTTCCATTCTCACTGACAAAAACCATAAAAACATGCATAAATTATGTAAAAAAGTTGTAGGTGGCAGCACGGTGTTCTCGTGGGAGTAGCACCCCCCTTTGTACTTATATACATATATATATAGATATATATATATATATATATATATATATATATATAGATATATATATATATATATATATATATATATATATATATATATATATATATATATATATATACATAAATATATATATATTTATATTATTATATATATTATTATTATACATATATGATATATTATTATATATATATATATGTATATATATATATATATATATATATATATAGAGCTCAATTTCATCTTTTCTTCCCATTTTGGGGAAGGGAACCCCTCCAATATATTTGAAGGGGTTGATTTTTTTAAAGCATTATTGTAATTCTTGAACAATTGTTTAAGGAATGCAAAGCCTAGACGAGTATAAAAAATACGCAGTTAAATCTCATAATACATAATTTCATTTGATTGATGACGTGACTTTGTACACATTGCTTTATTGTCATAACGTCCTTTGTTGTTAAAGGTTTTTCAGCTTAATGATTTATTTTTGTCATACTATTGATTTATGAGGTTGTCAAATAGTGACAATATTTTTAGCATTGTAGATGCAAGTATAGACCGTTTTGCTTAAAATTTTGAGAAGAGTTTTATCTTCTTGAGTAGACTTAGATGACGATTGCGTCCTAAAATTGGAAATTGTCTATTATTCGGAAAACACAAAGAATTCGGATGTGTAAGACCAGACAGTAGCCGGTTTATAGCTGTCTGTATTCGGAGACAATTAGCTTCGGCTCAGTGGAATACTACATTGTAGCTATATTTTGGTTATGCTTAGTTGGTATTTCAGTTAGGTTAGATTAGCTTACATTTCGTATGCAGCCCCACTATTCTTAACCCCCCCCCCCCCTAATGTGTAAATTTACATCCCAAATT
The DNA here is from genome assembly GCA_027921565.1 of Artemia sinica. Taxonomy (NCBI): domain Eukaryota; kingdom Metazoa; phylum Arthropoda; class Branchiopoda; order Anostraca; family Artemiidae; genus Artemia; species Artemia sinica. The sequence continues at coordinate 755,452 of JAPEVW010000076.1, forward strand.
ATATATATCCTATCTATTTACCAAGCGTCTCAGTTGTTTCAACCCGTGTTTCTATAAATTGAGTCAACTTGGGTGTTTTTGAATAATGGACAAGCACCCTAAATTTTATATTTTTACCGTGATTTTGGTTATCAGAATATCTTGTTTGGAAAATTCTAATACCCCCCTCTTTGGGGGATAGCCAAATTTTCATCAACACTCGTGTTCTTTATACATCTATTCCTTTCAGCTATATGGAAAGTCAATCCATGAATTTTGTTTTAATTAGCATGGAAGAATCTTAATTGATACTCCCATTTCTCGTTTCGGCACTTATATTATCAGTGTATGCAAGCCGTGGATTTAAAATCTGCTTTCAAGTTAGATTTATAGTTAAATTTAAATTAAAAAACATTTTATATTTTATTGAAAAACTATAGAAGAATTTTTATTGAAAGTTTTCTAACTAAAAATGCAATTAGTAAAGTATGGATCGATTAAAAGTAATTTCACAAATTTGTTATATATTCATTGTTAAAATTGTTAATCTACAAACCTTGAATATAATTGTAATAATTTTTGAAGAGCTCCTGAACTTAGACCCAGTTAACGCCGGTTTTCTAAGTTGGGGTTCCGAATTCTCATCAGTGCCTTACCAGCATCACTAGAAATTTGAATTATCCGTTATAGTTAGTGAAAAAGTCCTGTCGCAACTAATGTTGCCGAAAAGTGGTACAAACGTACCATTTTCGTACATTTTATCTCTTCTGGTATAATCTGGGCTTTCACTATCCCCTGAATTTTATGGGATTTCCCGAAAATCGATGTGTCTCCCCGAAAAATTTTTTTGGCCCGAAATTCACCCAATCATGGTGTCACCCCTAGCAAATATTATTTTACATACCATAATTTATAACTGCTCTCTTGTTCGTTAATTTTCATCTCCTGTGTTACTTTACATAAGAACCAGATTGATATAATTTAAGTATAGACGGTTCTTTATATCTTCACAAAAGTATCATTTTCCTGAATTTAGTTAAAAACCATTTCGACCTGAATGCAGTATTCCCAATGCTATAACATTTTCACATTTACATCATTCTTGGTCAAGACAATCTTGACAAGATTAGTAGAAAATTATACTTGAAGTTGTTTAAACGGAAGTACGAAACGTTCAGTTGGAATTTGGGTTTTGAAATTGAACTTGTAGAGAAGAAGAATTGTTTAAAAAGCCGAATCGTAAGTTTAATTTTTGTTTTCTTTTGCTATTTTTGGTTGTGGACGTACTCTATTAATGTTTAATACCTAATGATTAAAAACATGATACATTAAAGGAATTGATCTTTTTGCCAGGAATTCTTACCGTTTTAATTTTTGTTTCATTCGGTGTGTACAAATTGGTGGCCGGTGCTTACCTACATCCCCCCCCGGTGATTCCCCCCCCCCCTCGGAAAATACCCCCGCGGGAAAATTCCACCGGAAAATACCCCTCCCCGAAAAATAACCCGGGGAAAATACCCCCCCCCCCCCCACAACCACACACACACACACACACACACCACACACATAGTTGAAAATAAGGCTTTATAAATTTGCAAATTTTATTTAAGTTTTTTTTCGTAGGGGGTAGGAATTTCGGTACTTGTCTATTATACACCACTCAATCAAGTTTAGGTTGTGTAAAACTCGAGAACAAACCGGTTTCTTCGTTAGTTTCTTTCAGTTTAGCACGAGGCAAGACAAAGACAAGTGTGACAGAATAGATGGGAAATATATAATTTGGGCTCTATATTTACACATAAGGGAGGGGGTAAAGTATTTGGACAGTTTGAATTCAGAAAACAATTCTCAGTTCATAATATGCAGAAAAATTGTATTTCACTTATTTTCCATGCAGACCCTCTATACTTTAACCCCCCCCCCCCTAATGTGCAAACATATGGCCCGAATTTGTTTCTAAAGCAACGAAGAAACCGGTGTATTCTAGAGTTTTTACACCTCGTAAACTTGAGTGAGTGGCGTATAACATACAAGTGCCGGAATTATTTATGGAGAGAGAGCTGGATTTATTGGTATTATTTAAAAACAATCAGAAATTAAATTTAGAAAAAAAAAAGTTTTTTCAACTGAAATTAAGGAGCATCATCAAAACTTAAAATGACCAGGTCACCAGGGATTGTTACGTATATAAAAGGAGTTGCCCCTTCCACACGACCTTGCTCTTTACGCTAAAGTTTGGACTTTGTGTCCTAATTCTTTAACAATGATTCCTGAAACACAATGACCGCTTAATTAGAACAATAAGCTTTGTTTTAAAATTGTTAAAAAAAAAACAATTTTGTCTAAAAAAAACTTTAACGTAAAGAGTGAGGTCTTGAGGAGGAGGCAACCTCTTTCATATATGTAATAATTTCAGTCCGTATTAAGGTTTGATGTTGCTCCTTTCTTTAAGTTGAAAAACTTGTTGTTTTTATCTAATTACTTACAGATAGTATTTGTTAATGGGAAACATAAGTTTTTTAAAGAAAAGTAAAGAGCCTCATCAAACCAAAAATGAGTAGAAATAAAGTCAAATCATCTTCGAAGTAAAAACTACGGAGTCTAATAGAAAAAAAATAAAAAAGATATTTGATATTTTCCTATATGAAAAAGACTATTTCAGTAGTACCCCCTCCATTGATTCAAGCAGCCCAATAGCAGATTAACACAGGGAAATTAACATATGTTTGATGGTTATGTTGTTTGATGTTTGTTGATCATGTTATGTTGATGTGATTTGATGGTTATGTTGTTTCTTTGTTATGTTGTTGGATATTGTTTGTTGCATATGTTATGTCTGATGTTATTTGTTGGTTGTGTGATTTGATGGTTATTTTGGTTATGTTGATGTTTGTTGGTTATGGTTGATGGATATGTTTGATGGTTAAGATGTTTAATGTTACATTGTTTGATGTTTGATGTTTCTTGGTTATGTTTGTTGGTTGTTGTTTGATGTTTATGTTTGTTGGTTATGTCATTTGATGGTTATGTTGTTATGTTATGATGGTTATGTTTATTGGTTATGTTGTTTGATGTTGTTTGTTGGTTATGCGATTTGATGGTTATGTTGGTTATGTGATTTGGTGGTTATGTTGTTTGTTGGTTATGTGATTTGATGATGTTTGTTGGTTATTTGATTTGATGATTATGTTTGTTGATTATGTGATTTGATGGTTATGTTGTGTGATGCTTATGTTGGTTGTTGTTTGATGGTTATGTTGTTTGTTGGTTATGTTGGTTCTGTTGTTTGATGGTTTATATGGTTTTGTTGGTTATGTGATTTAATACTTATGTTGGTTATGTAATTTGATGGTTATATTATTTGTTGATTATGTGGTTTGATGGTTTCATGGCTATGTTGTTTGTTGGTTATGTTTGCAGGACATATTTGAAATTTGCAGGACATATTTGTTACTGTTTATTTTTGTAGGACATATTTCTTTGCAGGACATATGGGTTATGGGTTATATTATTTTTGCAGGACATTTGGGTTATGTTTGCAGGACATATTTGTTACTTGGCACTGCCACCCCTTTACCGAGCACCCCATGGTTTTTCTATGACAAATCCCCTTTTGTTTTTCTGTGACATCACGACAGCCATGGTATTGGATTTCTAACGGTACTCTATGACACACCCCCTTGATTTTCTGTGATACACTCCCTTTATTTTTCTGTGGCATCAAGTCAACCATAGTAATGGATTTCTAACGGTACTTTATGACACACCCCTTTGTTTTGCTATGATATGCATGGAAACCATTTTATTTTATCCACTATACAAAAATATGCTTCCCCCAGGTGCTAGGAGACATTTTTATCGATCGAGAGTTAGTTTGTTTCTGGAAGTGAGAGTGTCAACATTGAAAATTGTTGTATTTTGCCCATTATGCTTGTATACTTTGTGCAGCTGGTCGTCCTGTGAGAATTTTACTTTTGCTGATGAATATAATGAAAAGTGTTCATTATATAATTCATGTAAATTGCATAGAGGATATGCAGTGCAAATTAAAGACTGAATTTCTTGTCTTGAAGAGATTTGTGACTCTCATCCTAGAGGATTCTTATGCTCCAATTGTCACTACGATAAATACGATCAATGGGAAAATACTTACCCTGGCATGATCGCGAAAAAAACCCTAAGCGTGAGTTCAGTTTATTTTTAAGAGACTGGTACCGTCACGGCTTTAAATTGTTTTGTGAAGAAGAACCTGGTCTACACTTCAATTTCTGAAATAATAAAAAGAGTCTGGTTCTTACTAAATCTTTGTGAAGATACTGGCTGCTATGATTATAAAACTACAGACTTTTATTTGGCTGTTACAGAATGTGATTCTTCATATGAGAATTGTGTATGTGACATTGCTTCAAATAAGCAAATTGAAAAAAAACGTGAATTTTATCATATGAATCAGAGTAGTAGTATTGACTTTACAAAGAGATTTAATAAAACTGAATTTACACTATATTGTAGAACACGTGACCCTGACCTTGCACGTCAAGACGTATACAAATTAAATCCTGACGAGTTGTTACCACTTATCGTTTCTGATGATTACCTATACGTAGAAGAAAAAATCTAAAGGACACACTGTTTTGTATATATAAATTTTATTAATAAGCAAATTTACATACATTCTTAAAGAATTTCACTTTTAGGGCTCCTCTCGTTTAAAAGTAGTACGTTCTTCTTGTGACAGTAAAGGTTGGGAGGTCTGTCCTGGTGATTGCAGACGAGTATTAATATAGTTTTGACTATAGCTTTTTGACCCATGTATCGCTCACAAATGTCGTAGCCTGAAGTTAAAGCAGAAGGTTTCACTGGAATGTTTCCCCCGTCAACTACTTGAATAAAAGGACATGTTTCAAAGTGCCTATAGGCACTTTGGCACATGCACGTTCTTCGGTATCGATAAATCCTTTGACCACCTTCCATCAAACGTCCTTAGGCTACCATCCTCTCGTTTAAGACCAGTAAATTTTTCCTGCAACAGTAAAGGTCAGGAGGTATATCTTAATGGTTGCAGACAAAAATTATTATGGTTTTGACTATAACTTCTTGATTCCATGTATCGCTCACAAATGTTAAAGCCTCTAGTTAAAGCAGAAGTTTCACTGGAATGTTTCCCACATCAACTCCTTGAACAAAAGGGCATGTTTCAATGTGTCTCCTATGTTCCATCTATTTCAAACTTTAGTACACTCCTTGTGAGCCTCGTAGTAGTGTTTGTGTCTGACTGAATTTTGATAAATTCCCCCTTAATATGTCTCTGACTCTAAAAAGAATCCGGTACATCTCTTTTTCTTGACTTTGGTAAAAACCTTATCCATCTATTTCGGACTCCAGCATACTACTTATGAACCTGGTAGTAGTATCTGTGTCTTAAAAATCTATTCTTGCATCTCTAACTTTTGAAAACGTCTCAAAGCTAAAACAAAACGTCACGAAGAAAAAAAAAGTCTCGGAGTTAAGAAAACGACTCGAAGAAAAAAAAAACATCTCAAAGTTAAAACAAGACGACTCGAAATTAAAAAACGCCACGAAACGCCACGCCATAAAGAAATAAAAACGTCTAAAAGTAAAAAAAACATCTCAAAGTTAAAACAAGACGACTCGAAATTAAAAAAAAAAAAACCTCACGAAGAAATTTAACGTCTCGAAGTAAAAAAAAAATGTCTCAAAATAAAAAAACCTCTCTAAGTTAAAATAAAACGCCACGAAGAAATAAAAATGTCTCGAAGTAAAAAAAACATCTCAAAGTTAAAACAAGACGTCTCGAAATTAAAAAAAACCCTCACCAAGAAAAAAAAGGTCTCGAAGTAAAAATAAATGTCCCAAAGAAAAAAATGTCACAAAGAAAAAACAACATCTCCAAGAAAAAAAAACATCTCGAAGAAAAAATGTCTTGAAGTAAAAAAGAAAACATCTCGAAATAAAAAATATCTCAAAGTTAAAACAAGAACGTCAAGAAAAAATAAAAACGTCTCGACGTTAAAACAAAAACGTCTCAGAGTTAAAGAAAACATATCGAAGTTAAACAACGTTACAAAGAAAAAACATCTCGAGGTTAAAAAAATGTCATGAAGAATTTTATTTCGAATGAGTTCAATAATACCAATGACAAAACACATATTGAAGATGTGACTGAAACCATGCTAAAAGTTGCCTATAACCCGGAAACGGAATAAGTCAACAGAAAACATGATGAAAATTTTTTATGGAAAGAATTTAAAACATTAAATTTTTTATGATGATATTGACAAACATGTAATTTTTCACAAGCTAAGTTGCGTAACAATTTCTACTCTTCATTTGCATGCAATAGATGCTGAGAGTCTTTTGATTCTTCCCCGCAATGAATTTTAATGGGTTTTATTACTCCTCCCCGCAATGAATTCAGATGGTTTTACGACTCTTCCCCCTAGCCATAGGAAAAAGAACCAGTTGTGTAACTATTGGAGTCAATGAACTCTTGCACAATCGATTTTTCTGGCCTTGAACGCTAGTTGCGCAATGATTTAACCCTAAGGCACTTGGATTCTGTGGCACTTGGACTTGGGATCAATGAAATACTACTTTCGTTATACGAAACAAGTCTTATTAACCTTGAGCAAAGGCATAAGAGTTTGATGAAGTACTTCTCTGCTTAAATACTACATTAATAGCTTCCAATATGATAGGACTATATGATAAAGAATTTATTGGTTTGAAAAAATCACCTTGTGGTGTTATATTTGAATGTGCATTTTTGTTATTGTCTATGGAACACGAAGAAATTGACTGTTATCATTGGAAAGCGAACTATAATATGTTTGAGTATGATAAAAGCTTGTGTAATACTACATTGCGCCATACGAACAGACTGGGATTATATGACAGAGTGATTACACCACATAATAAAAGTGGTAAAGAACTGAGAACTTTTCAGGAAGAAGTCAGAGAAATATGCAAATTTTGGGATTGAAGCACTGTAGGTAAAGGGTAAAGTACCGACAGATAAAGTCTTAATTCAAAACTGTGACCCTAAAATTGAACTTTTCAGTTTAGAAGAATTAAAATGTCCTAAATTTGAAGGGACTTATCACCGTCCTGAAGACGAGGTTAGGTTCTTCGTGCAGTGGATACCACAGGCTATACCTGATCAAGATAAGTGCATAAGACACGGTAAAAACTATTCTATATCATGGGAATCTCATTTCTGGATGTTTAAAAGTGAACTTTAAGTATTATTTTGATGTAAATATGTGCTTTCAAAAAATGATTTTTTAATGTGTTTTAAGCAATAAATATCTTTAACCTTAACCCGTCTTTATTCTTTAGAATAGTTTTAGCTCATGTTTGAGCATGACAAAAGCTTGTGGAGTACTACATTACGCCATATGAACAGACTGGGATTATATGACAGAGTGATTACACCACATAATAAAAGTGGTAAAGAACTGAGAACAATTCAGGAAGAAGTCAGAGAAATATGCAATGTTTTAGTGCTGAAGCACTGTAAGTAAAGGGTAACGTACCTAAAGATAAAGTCTTAAGTCAAAACTGTAACCCTAAAATTCAACTTTTTTTTCGAGACGTATTTTTTCGTGACGTTTTTTTTTTAAATTTGGGAGGGGAGGGTATGGAGCCCAATCATATTCATCACGATACTTTGTCTATCCGTTTCTTGTTCACAACTAGAAAAAAATATTTTAAATATGGGTTTGGACCCTGTCATAATCATAATACATATTCTACTAAAAGTCCTTCTAAGGCTTGGTTCATAAATTTGGGGGATTTGAGGGGGTCATAGACCCAGTCATATTCCTTATGATAATGCATTTATTCATTTCTAGAACATTCACAAAAAAATTGAGAAAGGCGGACCTGTCGTATCCATAATGGGTGTACTACTAAATTTCATGACAATCTGGCTTGAGAGCCTATCATTTAATTGTTAATTCATAAGGTGAAATGTGAGTTTTTTTTTTAATTTCGAGATGTTTTTTGTGACATTTTTTAAATGGGGGGGGGGTAATTGGGTCCAGTCATATTCTTTACGATACCGTGTCTATCCATTTCTTGTTCACATGCAGAAAAAAAATATTTTAAATATTTTAACCCTGTCTTACTCATAATACATATTCTTCTAATAATCATGTTATGGCTAGGGCTCAAAATTTTTGGGAGGATTTGGGGGAAGAATTAGACCCAGTCATATTAATTATGATAATGCAGGTATTCCTTTCTAGAACGTTCAAAAAAAATTGAAGGAGGGCAGACCTGTCGTATCTATAATCGGTGTACTACTAAATTCCTTACAGTCTGTCTGGACAGCCTATCATTTAGTTGTTAATCCATAAGGTTATATGTGATGTTTTTTTGTGATGTTTTATAATCGGGGGGGGGGGGAGGGTGGGTATGAGGTCCAGTCATTTTCATTACGATACCGTGTCTATCCATTTCTTGTTCACAACCAGAAAAAAAACATTTTAAATTGGAGTAAGGACCCTGTTATACTCACAATACATATTCTACTAATAATCATGTTAAGGCATGGGTTCAAAAATATGGGGGGATTTGGAGGGAGATATAGACCCAGTCATATCAATAATGATAATGGATGTATTCATTTCTAGAATATTCACAAAAAAATGAAGAGGGGCGGACCTGTCATATCCATAATAGGTGTACTACAGAATTTAATGATAATCTGTCTTGAGAGCCTATCATTTAATTGTTAATTCACAAGGTGATATGTGAGGTTTCTTTTACTTCGAGATGTTTTTTGTGACGTCTTTTTAATTAGGAGGAGTATGGGACCCAGTCATATTCATTACGATACCATGTCTATGCATATCTTGTCCATAACCAGAAAAAATAAATAAATAGGGGTTTGGATCCTGTCATACTGATAATACATATTCTACTAATAATAATGTTAAGGCTTGGGTTCAAAAACCTGGGCAGATTTGGGGGAAGATATAGACCCTGTCATGTTAATTATGATAGCGCACACATTCATTTCTAGAAAATTCATACAAAAAATTGAGAAAGGGTGGACCTGTCGTATTGATATTGGGTGTTCTACTAATGTTCATGACAATCTGTCTTGATAGCCTAGCGAGGTTTTCTGTCTAGCGAGGTAGCCCAATTATAATCTTTTTAACAGTTGTTCTGAGAGTTAAAACAGACTAACACTCAAAGCCAGAAAAAATAAGTTCTGCAAGAGTTCCGCCAATCAAATATTTCTCAAATCATTGAAAAATGCTTAGCGAACATCTTAGATCATTACGCAATCTGTTTCACAATATGCTAGAGTACAGTGACTTTCAAGAGTGTCTTAGGGGATGGCCTTGATACAGTTCATTAATCCTCAAGAGTACCTTAGGGGAATAGCCTTGATAGAGTTCATTGATCCACAGGAGGGCCGTAGAGGATAGCCTTGATAGTGTTCGTTGGCCCTCAAGAGTTCCTTAGGGAGTAGCCTTGCTATAGCTCATTGATCCTCAAGAATGCCTTGAAAACTCCTCAAGAGTGTCCTAGGGAATGGCCTTGAAAAGCGAGGGCTACTTACTATCTCTGAAAAGGTGTATAGCGGCGGTAGTATCCAGACGATGCAATCTACTCATAACTCAAGTAAATGCCTACTCCATTCATTTTTTTTTACTAAAGTGGTCCTTACTTATCTCATGTGGTATCTTAATAAAAATATAAAAACCTTATTACGGTAATGTCCTTCCTCTAGAGGAAATTTATTCACAAGGGCCTCTTGAGAAGAACCAGTGTAGGCGTGGAAGTCACCTAGGAATAAAAATAAATTGACAGATAAACATTTCTTAAATTCACAAGTCTCCTCAAAAAACAAAACCTCATGTATCCTCATCGGAAAATGTGTTACTTTCTGGCGGAAGATACACCGAGCAAAAAATGTTCTTTTGTTCCCTTATTTATGTATACAGCTCAATGTCATCTTTTTTTTTTCCCATTTGGAGACCCCTCCAATATATTTGAACGGGTTCATTTTTGAAGTATTATTGTAATTCTTGAACAATTTTATAATCAATGCAAAGCCTAGACGAGTATAATAAAATACGCAGTTAAAACTGAATTTCATTTTTTGAGGAATTGACTTTGTGCACAGCTTTATTGTCATAATGTCCTTTGTAGTCAAAGGCTTTTTCAACTTATTAAAATATTTATGAGGTTTTCAAATAGTCACAATATTTTCTAGTATTGTAGATGCAAGTATAGACCGTTTTGCTGAAAATTTTGAGAAGAGATTTGTCTTCTTGAGGTGACGTAGATGATGATTGCGTCCTAAAATTGGATTTGGTCTATTATTCGGAAAACACCAAGAATTTGGATGTGTAAGACAAGACAGTGGCTGGTTTATAGCTCTCTGTATTCGGAGACAATTAGCTTCGGCTCAGTGGAAAACTACATTGTAGCTATATTTTAATTAAATATTTAGTTGGTACTTCAGTTAGGTTGGATTAGGTTACATTTCGTATGCAGCCTCGCTATACTTAACCCCACCCCTAATGTGCAAATATACAGCCCAAATTATGCATATCTTCCGTATTTCTCATGCATCTTAGTTGTTTCAACCCGTGTAGGCCTACCTATAAATTGAGCTAACTTGGGTGTTTCTGAAAAATGGACAAGTACACTAAAATTTATATTTTTACCGTGTTTTTGGTTATCAGAATGTCTTGTTTGGAAAGTTCTAGTACCCTTCTCTCTTGGGGGATATTCAACATTTTTTTCAACACTCGTTTTCTTTTTACATCTATTCCTTTCAGCTGTATGAAAAGTCAATCCGTGAATTTTGTTTTAATTAGCATGGAAGTATCTTAATAGGTAATAGTATCTTAATAGTTATGTGGACTTTCGCGCGAACGCAAACCTTCATAGCTTTTCTACAGTGCGAAAGTGATGTTTAATTTATTTATTTGTCTGCGAATGTGGATTAATAAACTTATGAACTTAATTGATACTTCAATTTCTCGTTTTGGCGCTTATATTTTCAGTGTATGCAACTCGTGTGTTTAAAATCTATTTTAAAGTTAGATTTATTGTCATAATGTCTTTTGTTGTCAAAAGCTTTTTCAACTTATTGAAATATTTATTAGGTTTTCAAATAGTGATAATATTTTCTAGTATTGTGAATGCAAGTAGAGACCGTTTTGCTTAAAATTTTGAGAAGAGTTTTATCTTCTTGAGTAGATTTAGATGGCGATTGCGTCCTAAAATTGGAAATTGTCTTATATTCGGAGAGCACCAAGAATTTCGATGTGTAAGACGAGACATCAGACATCAGCCGGTTTATAGCTGTCTGTATTTGGATCAATTAGCTTCGGTTCTGTGGAAAATTACATTTTTCTATATTTTAATTAAGTATTTATTTAGTATTTCAGTTAGGTTAGATTAGGTCATATTTCGCATGCAGCCCCGCTATACTTACCCCCCCCCCCCCTAATGTGCAAATATACAACCCAAATTATATATATCTTATCTATTTCAAAGCGTCTCAGTTCTAATGGATAAGTTTCCTGAAATTTATATTTTACCGTGTTTTGGTTATCAGAATATCTTGTTTTGAAAGTTCTAATACCCCATCTCTTGGGGGATATTCAAAAATTTTATCAACACTTGTTTTCTTTTTACATCTATTCCTTTCAGCAATATGAAAAGTCAATCCGTGAATTTTGTTTTAATTAGCATGGAACTATCTTAATCGATATGTGGTAAGGTATATTTATGGTATTTGAATGATGTAGTCGTAGATGCCTTTATTCTCCCTTTGTAGGGGAGATTAACTATGGCCCTAAGGTAATTAAACTTTGGTAGCGTGCTTTAGGCTATGACCGAACTAATGAGGCGTACCAGCTGGGTATGTTCGAGAGGCTAAAGGTAGATCGTAGAGAGGTTGGCTATAATGCAATACTTTTATTCAATAAACATATAATAATACTAGATATATATATATTTTCTACTGGGACTGGCTGTCCCAAGTAGACCACAAGTCTCGGAAAACTACAATAATATATAATAGGATACTTAGACACTTACAATGATCCGACAAGATTCCAAGGTATTTTAAAAACAACGGACCAGAGGTCAGTCCGTATAAAGTTAGTATCCGTCCCTCCCTTCCGATAAAATGTATCTTTATACATTTTTATCAACCACACTTTCCTTTACCCAACCGACGCAATAGCTAGGAAGCGGTGATTTCTCAATTTCCCGTTAAGCAGAAACTTGGCAGGATATATTCCTTATCTTAATAAAAAGTGGTATTTCTAAACTTTGTATTTGCGTCTTAATATATTTTTACTAAATTCATAATTAACTAAATTAGAAAGCTTTACCTCAATACTTCTCATTTAAAGAAGAATTGTCCCAATTCTCAATATTTTACTTTTAAAACAAACTTAACTTTGTTTACAGCTATTATGCTGCCATCTTTGGTCATTATGTACATATACCCTCAATGAGTTTCCTTAGGGTCATGTCTCTGGTCCAATATAGGCCATGATCTTTTTGTCAAAGGATTTCAATTTGAAATTTATCCTTGTTTCTCTTTTCCCCTGTCTCTAGGACTGAAAAATACTCTTTTTTACCCTTCTTCATATGCATCTTCTGTTTTAACTTGACCCCAAGCGGCTTTAGCATTATATTATTGGTTCTGCTTAAATTAGATCTCAAGCTGTCTTAGAAACGTTTAGATCTCAAGCTGTCTTAGTTACAGCATCAAAACGTCCTCGTTAGTCTCCCAAAAAAGGTGTAGATAAATGCTCAGCATGTGGATTGGGACTGGAAGAAGACGGAAAAGCCGTCCTTTGCGACGGTTGTGAACTCTGGTTGTGCACCACATGTCTCGACATGTCTGATCCCGAATATGAACTTTACTAGAATGAGTCGCCGTTTGGGATCCACGTGGCACTGCCCTAGGTGTAAACATAGTGATAAGCCTATCACACCTGAAATCATTCGTGAAATAGTGATTGATTCCCTTGCCACGTTCAAAGCAGATTTACAGAACGAACTTGAGATAAAATTCCAGTCAATGTTGAAACTCTGGCAGAAGGAATTTCCCTAGTAGAGCAGGAAATAGCTTCTAAATGTTCCCAAGCTGATTTAAAACAACAGGTTACCACCGTAGTGTCAGTTGAAGTTTCTAAAGCTAAACAAAGCCTGTTCGATGAACTTTCCGGTAAAATTGACACAGACTTGCAGAGCCGAGTTCCAGTGCAGGATATTAACCAGTTTCAGCGTGAGCTTGGAGAAATTGCACAAAAACAGAAGAATCTAATTTTATTTGGCCCAGAAGAAGACGCTGCAGTGAACCAAAGTTGCAGAATCAGGTGGACTTAAAGTTTATCAATGAAGAACTCTTGCGCGATTGCCCTGTGAAATGTTCCTTTTCTGTGAGATTGGGTCGTAAACAAGTTAATAGAAGTAGGCCGATAAAAATGATATTCAAGTCCCCGCTCGATCGCGATTTGGCCGCCTTCTTCTTAGTGAGTAAACAAGATGCTCTTAAAACTAAAATACCAAATTTTCGAGTTTCTCATGACAAAAGTGAAGCCGAGTTAATCGATAAGAGGAAGTATGATGTTCTAAAAAAAGAGCTGAATGAGAAAATTGCAGCCGGAGAGAGCGGTTGGAAGATCAAGACACGCAAAAAAAACGGACCGGAATTAGTTCACGAGGAGCCTTTTCGTCGCCAAGCCGGATTTGAGATGTCTAAGTAAAAATCTCAAAGTGATTTATACTAATGCTGACTGTTTTGTCTACTAAATGGGAAGAATTTAGTGAGTTAACGCGGGTCCGTGTGCCACATGTGGTTGTTGTAACTGAAGTTTTGCCAAAACATTGTAATGACCCATTAGCTTACTTTCAGCATCTAACTGATTATAGTTTAGTGTTTAATAAACAAGCAAAACGAGGGATATGCATTTATATTCATACATCCGTTAAGTTCAGTGAGATTGTTAACCCCATTTTTGATTTGGTTTCTGAGTGCCTTGTAGTTGATATTAAGTTACCTTCGCTGAATAATTATCTGCTTCTTGCTGCTTTTTACAGGAGCCCAACACTTGGTCCATCTAGTTGTGTAAATGATGCCAATATTTTGAATTGTTTGACTTATCTTGTGAAAAATAGTCACAAATTACTTGTGGTGGGTGATTTCAACCTCCCTAATATTGATTGGCAGACGCGCTGAGCACAAGTCAGCCAGGTGAGTCTTATGAACAGACTTTTTTTAGATAGACTTGATGATTTGTTTTTGCACCAACATGTAAATAGCCCCACGCGGGCAAGAGGCGATTCTATTCCCTCAATATTGGATTTAGTAATTACGAAACATGTTTATGATATTTTAGGCTTGGAAATGTTTTCTCCACTAGGAAAAAGTGACCATTCTGTAATTCAAATTACTCTGAATACGTTTGTCGAGCGAGAAAATACTGATTCTCGTAGGTATGATTATGCTAGGGCTGATTATCCGTCAATGAGGGAATTCCTTGTGTCTTTGAATATCACGGATGAGCTGCAGAAAGGAAAAGTGGCGCCTGACGTTTGCATTTGAATTTTTTAAACAGGCATTGATAGAATGTAGGGATAGATTTGTTCCTTTGATTAAAAAATATTCTGGCCAAAGGAAGAGACCAAAACTACCTAGACATATACTCAAGTCAATCCAGGAAAAAAATCATCTTTGGAGATCTTACACTAAACTAAAAATTGAACAAAGATTTCGCAAAAACAAAGTTCTATGAATCAGGATGATGACACGTGGTCATTGTATAAACATGCTAGGAACAGGGCCACAAAGTTGTTAAGAGCGAATAGGGAAGTAGTGGAATCACAAATTATTCAGTCGAGCAAAACTTGCCCAAAGCAGTTTTGGAAATATGTAAATAGAAACAAGCCGAACTTTTCACCGAGTAACTGCACATTCACGCATCCGGTTACACAAGAAAAAATTGATGACGATTTTGATAAAGCATGCATATTTAATGAAACTTTTGCATCAGTTTTTGTTACACCTAACCAGACACATCATGACCAAGATTTAGTTCAGGGAATACAAAGTGGGACTTTATCATGTAATGATATAGACTTTAGTGTTGCAGAGGTTCATCAAATACTTAAAAAGCTTGATACATCTAAGTCCCCAGATATAGATGGATTTCCTAACACTATGATAATACAGATTGCTGATGTAATTGCACAACCGCTTACGTTTCTGTACAATCAGTCCTTGGCGACAGGTTCCTGTCCCTCAGGTTGGAAGAAAGCAATGGTTAAACCCCTACACAAAGCCGGTCTAAAATCAGATTTTAAAAATTACCGTCCGATCTCCATCACATCTATATTTTGCCGGGTTATGGAAAAGCTGATTGTTGCAAGAATCCAAACTTATTTTGATGAAAATAATCTTTGGAATCCTGCCCAGCATGGTTTTCGTAAGAGAAGGTCTTGCAACACTCAACTTCTGGAAGTTATTGTTGATTTTCAGCATTATGCTGATCTTGGTATACCGTTTGATTGCATTTACATAGACTTCGCCAAAGCTTTTGACAAAGTTTCAATGTCACAACTAGTTGAAAAATGTCGACTCTATAATATTGGTGTAAGAAACTGTTGATTGGATTGCTGATTATTTGCGTGGTAGGTCTCAACAGGTAGTTGTCGGTGAAGCGCCATCTCAATCAATTGATGTCCTGAGTGGGGTACCCCAGGGTAGTTGCTTGGGCCCTATACTCTTCTGTATTTTCATCAATGATTTACCATCTTGTGTTCGTCATTCGTCAGTGAAGTTGTTTGCTGATGATGCTAAAATTTACCGACCAATATTAAACTACCGATGATGAGCCTATGCTTCAAGAAGATCTTGATTCAATAACACGATGGTGCGAGTCTAATTCGATGTTTGTAAATGAATCAAAATGTGCAGTGCTTCATTACGGGAATAAAAAATCAGCCCAGCCGTGCATACTCCCTATCTGGCTCACAGATACCGTCAGAAGAATTTGGACGCGACCTCGGTGTTCACTTTGATACACATTTAAAATTTGATAGACATGTTTCGACTGTAGTAAGAAATGCAAATTACCAACTCCTCACTTTAAAACGGAATTTCAGGAAGTTTAATCTTAAGAATTTTATGTTACTTATAAGTCATTTGTTCGGCCAGTTGTTGAATATAATACTTCTGTTTGGTTTCTCTGAATGTAACAGACGAGCACCGAGTTGAAAAGATTCAGAGGCGGGCGACAAAAATGATCCCTTATTTGAAACACCTTCCTTACGCACAAAGACTAACTAGGCTCCAACTTCCTTCACTGCATTTCCGACGTCGCCGTACCGACCTCATAAACACATTCAAAATAATCAAAGGTCTTGACGATATTGAGGTAGGAAAATTTTTCGAATTCAGCCACTACCACTTGACACGACAGCATCCTTATAAAATTTACCCACCAAGAACCCACAGGAAAATCGGACACAATTCATTTGTTAATAGGGTCACAGACTCTTGGAATAATTTACCGCCAGAAGTTGTTGAAGCCGGATCAGTTGAATCGTTTAAGAATATGTTGGTTGATAGCCAGTTTTACACAAGTGCTTTTCAGTTTAGACCTTTGTGTTGCCTTTCATTTTATTATATATATGTATTAGTACGACAAGCTTTTTAGCTTACCGTTATGTGGATTAATAAATAAATAAATAAATAAATGAATTATTTGAGTTTAAATTTAATTCCCATTAATAATTTAATTTATCTTTGCGATATAGTTGATATACCGTTTATTTTTCAGGTTTAGAAATGCCTTGGATAAATTACACCTGACATTTTTTGGTTTTTAAATTTTCACATATTTTTCCAGCACAAAGCATTTTCACATATTTCAATAATATAAGCCATTTTGGCTATGTAGCACATTCTCTAGGCCTAAATTAAGTTCTGATTTTATCTCACTTTCTGATGAACTTGTAGTAAAGTCTGTAATACTGCTATAGTTTCCAAAATATCAGTTGATCAGGGATGGTTTGGTTTCAGATGGTATTAGATGTTAGTATCAGGATACATTTGAAGCGGTTTCCAAATTTGTTACTTTCCATAAGTGCGTTAAAAAATGATTGAAAAAAATGGATCCGAAAGGATGCTACGAAAAATTTGATTTCCAAAAAAAGCTAAGGCTGTATCTAAAATAAATATTCACATTAGAATACACATAAAGCATAATTTCTTACCTATATATAGTAAAAAGGAAACACTCAAAATTTGGATATATCACTGCATTCTTTTTTTTTTAACGAAAGTTGATTACTTTCTCTCCTTTTTTACTTTTAATATAGAATTATTAATCACTTAACAGATTTTTTTCCACAATTAGAAATATTTATACGTTGCCTCGAAGTCAAACATTTACATATAACATTAAATCACTAGTTAAAACTTAAAGTTAATAAAAACATAGTATATATATATATATACAAGCATTGTGTAATAGCTTACACAAGTATATTTTGTTTTTTAATTCGCAAAAACTAGATAGGGTATTTAACTACTGTTTAAAACTTAAAGCATTTAAAAAATAAAACACGGTATAAACTAGCATTGAAATTAATTCAACTATTGTCTTGTTAAAGGCTTATGAAGTATTAATCTAGAATACTTCTTGAATGATATAAAAATAAAAAACACAAATACTCAACATTTAATTCACTATATTTACATGGATAGTTTAGGTTATATATATATATATATATATATATATATATATATATATATATATATATATATATATATATATATATATATATATATATATATATATATATATATATATATATATATATATATATATATATATATATATATATATATATATATATATATATATATATATATATATATATATATATATATATATATATATATATATATATATATATATATATATATATATATATATATATATATATATATATATATTAACCGAAGTTATTCTGATACATAACTTAATTGTTAAAAACAAATAATAATTATGTACCCTAATAATTTATTTAATCACTGCAATATTTGTTCTTTTTACAACTTTTAAATCAGTCCGTCAAGACTTTTATCTGATAAGTCTTAACTGCAATTAAAATATTTACAAAAAAAAATCCACTCTAAAAAATAGATTTATACACTATAACTGATAAGTATAATTTAGCCTCTATATAAGGGCTTGGCAATAGTTCATATAACATGATTTTGCTATTAAATCTTTGTTTTACATTTCTTATCTTTGTTTTACAATTTTGGTTTTATTTAGAATCCCTTGTGTCATTAACTGTCATTAGCTACTATATGCCTGTTTGTTTATTCAAACTTTTGAGTATTTAAATTTTTTGAATTTTCAGGTGATTGAGACAGTTTTATAACGTTTTTGTCTGTAATCTCTCTTTTTTCATCTTTAATGTCGTTTTGGGATAAGGCTCCATTTAACAACTTAGATCTGATAAGCTAAAACTTTAGCTATTCGTCTTTTTATCTGTTATGGTACTATCAATTGACTCGTGCCTGCACCCTGAAGGTGTACTTACCAGGACTGCCTTCTGGTAGCTCCTATAACGTTTCTAAGTTCTCTTGTCATCAGCTGCAGCTAAAAGGACTATTATAAACCTGCACACACAATAATTAATTATATCGTATAGTATTGCCACACTTTTTTGATTTGTGGCCCAAAGTTTTCTCTTTGGCTATTTTTTTTATCAAACAAAGTGGCCCTTCCGCAAAAAAAAAATACCGTGCCTTCATGGGTCAAAGTAATTTATTTTTAGACATACAAGTGACAATGATTATTTTCACTTTAACGTCCCAACTTTTAGTGGTCTTGTCTTAGGTTTCGACTTCAACTTAGGTTCTTAAGGCTATTATGTGCCTTACTTTTAATTTTCTATGCCATGCTAGTCATTTTTTTTTTCGAAAAACGACTCCCACACAAAAGAGCAAAATTTTTTTTCCTCTCTACTTGGAGCATTTCTCCAATATTTCTATTAATCTCGGCCCGAGTTAACCACTGTAAAGGTGGCTCCGTAGTATTACTGCTACTTATTTTGCACCTATTTAGTATAATTTTCATACTAGTCTCGTTCGGTCAGTGCAATATGTGCGTATAACAGAGTTTTAACTGACTCCATTCAGTTTCTTCTCCTATAATTTTGTCTGGCTATATTTTCAACTTGAACCATTCTCTCTTTTTTTAGATTATTTATTTAAATGAAGCCTAAGCGTTTTTTTCAAGTTTTTTTTCCTTTTTTTTCAGTAAAGTAGGTCTTTCCTAAGCCTATATTTATATGTTTCACGTATTTTTTCAAAAACCTTAACAAGTTTTTATGGTGATTGCCCTTCTATAGTCAAATTCATTATCTCCATATTTTTAAGAGGTGGGGGGGGGTGTCTAATTTTTGCAACCTGTATCTTTTTTTTTTGACATTATTCAAATTTTTCGGTCCAAAAGTGGTTGTTTTAGAAAAGTACTGTATTTTTTTCAGCTGATTTTTAGAACATTTTTAATTAAGTTTTGCACCGCATTTGCTAGTTCTCATTTCTTCATAAAAATGTACGTTTTTACGATATCCTGATTTCCGCAAAATTGTGTGGTTTTCATCGCAAACTCATATTCTTTATCTACGGTACTTTACACAAAAATAGTGCCTAGTTCGTGTCAAAATTAGTTTAGAGATAGGGGTTATCAGTACCCACTGTGGTTTCCCTATAATCTTTTATATTATTCGCGTCTGATCAGTTTAATTTGCTCCTTAGTTTTATATAGTCATTGAGTGCAATTTGTCCCTTTCGTGATATTTTGACTATTAACCTGTTCTACCAGTTTATGGGTTTAGTGCCCGAGTAAAAAACTCCCGACATGCTATTTATTTTAGCATGTAGGATTTTACACAAACATTCAGCCCAAACCTTCTTCCCAGTTTGACCGATATTTCTAATATCAATTTGGTTAGCTTGGTGGATCCCCCCCCAATGACAAGACGCTTAGCAGTTTTTTTTTAATACCAATGGTCTTGTCATTGGTGTCTTTCACCTGCAATGTCCTCGCCCTGGTTATTTCTGTTAATGGTGTGTTGTGAATTTATTTAATATATGAAATTAATTATACCCGATAAAACTTTGTTTTACACTGTGCTATACTTTTAAATTGTGACCCATTTTATCTACGGCTTCTTGTTTATATATACCGTCTTTATTGGTAAGTATTTAATTTATTATATCTTCTACTATTTATAACAAGATTACAGCTAGCTTGTACATGTAGTGCGCACTTAATGTAAACTCTTGCTGCCTTTCCCATTATAATTATTTTTAAATTTCTTCAAAACAATTTTTTCAAATTTGACTGGAGGTGCCACCTCAGAGGGTCAAAGGTCAGTAGATACATTGCATGTACTTAAAAACGAGAGTCCAGCAGTGATTGAGCTCACTCCAAATTCGCTAGCTTTCAATGACCCTATTTCAGTAAAACTACCCTCCTTCGTTTTCTTTTTAATTATCTCCCAAAAAATATTTTTTTTCAATATACATATCGAAAGAATCGCATTTTAATGCTGATTCTAAATATGTATAATTCAATTAGTTTCACTACACCCATTTAAAAGTTACGTGTGCTTACTTAATTTCTTTTATGGAACGTAATTCTTTTTGACAGGTCTTGTCAGTACACCATTCGCGAAGTTTTATTTCGTCCCGGAGACAAAATTTTTGCAGGAAGCTATGATGTCACTTTAGATCGGAGCTTATTTCTTTTCTGGGAACTTACGAGTATTTAGGCTAAAAAAAATGTTTGAATTTCTTTTCTACGTGACGGTAGTAATTTTTACTGGCGATATATATTTGAAGGAAAATTTTGATGTTATTTACATACCGATTAAAAGAAGGAAAAATATTGATATTTCTTTAGCGGCTCTTTACTCGTTTTATTTTTATTTATTTTTTTCCGTTATAATTATTTTATTCAAAGATTAATTGGTTGGGGGCTATGCTTGTTCTGCCTTTCTCGGTTTCCCTGGTCCGAATTTTGGACTCCAAATTTTTACTTCTCTTCTTTATAATATTTGCAATTTTTTCCGTGGTCTCTATAGTGTGGTTTACAAGGCTCTGAATTCGAGCGCGGTTTTGTGGCCTCGTCAAATATCTTTAATCTTTGTTTCTCTGATGTTTGGCCTTTTTCATAATTGATTTAGCTACTTCTGCTGCTGACGAAGGAACTTTTTGCTGTCCTTCTGGTTTCTTTACTTTTCTCCATAATTTCTCTCTTAAGGAGGGTTTTCTTATCGATGGCCCAGGTTTAGTGATATCGGTTTCTGTAGAAGAATTATTGGTGTCACATTCTGATAGCTCGCGCTTGTAGATGGCGTTTGTTCCAAAAAAGCCATTTTTTGCGTTAAGACTGTAGGTGAGTCTAATGTATGAAAATCAGATAATTCATTGGTTCCTTCGAATTTTTCTTCCTCTGTGGATTTTACCTTTGGTTTATCACGTTTGAAACCATTATGTTGTGTTTGAGGCTTGTCATCGCTAGAATCCGATGAGCATCGAATATTTCCCTTTTTCTCTTGTTTGTTGTGGAGAGTTTGTAGCCAAGACTGGGCTAAATACTCCTTCCACTCCTCCCCACCTTTGTGGTCATCAAAAAGGTCATAAAATGCATATGGTTTTCTGATATATACTGGTGAAATTGTTTCCTCTATTTCTTTGTCTGAAAGAATAGAATTTGATTTCCACGGTTTTGAAAAATATCCCTTTTTCATTCTATTATGGTGTACTACTTCTTCCTTTTCCTTATACTGATGCTTTAGAACATATGTTAAGTATTTTTGTAGAATTTTTATAATCCTGTAAGGCCCATCCCATTTCGGTTTTAACTTTTTTGTCCCTTCCAGGTTAGTTTTGTATACGTAAACCAAGTCTCCTAAACAGTAATTTGTTTTATTTTTGCTTGTTCGGTCATATTTTCCTTTTTTTCTGTTTTCGCATCTTCCAGATTGTCTTTAACTTGTTCCATAGCTTTTTCATTCGCATAACCATTTCTTGCTTATTTTGGTCTAGGTTGTAATATATTCTATCATTTTGTATTTCATCTAAACAAATTTTGGGATCTCTTAGATCTTGCAAAAAAATGGCGTTTCTTTTAAGGAACGTGAAAAAGCCATATTTATTGCAAAGACTACGAATGGTAAATGTTAATCCCAATTTTCATTTTCCTATCTTGCATGTAAGCTAATTCCCTGTGTTTACGTTCAACCTTTCCATTAGCGGCTGCCATATAAGACGATGTAGACCATCGTTTCACACCCAGATATTCTGTAATTTCGTCTAATAATTTGGCTCTAAAACATGGCCCATTGTCACTAAATAAAATTCTAGGAAAAAATTCCGTGTTCCAAAAATAGGCGATTGACCAAAACTTTCGCAATGGTTTTTGTCTTTTCGTCTTTAATTGGAAAAGCGTATAAGTATGAGTTAAAATGGTCAAATACGGCTAGTACACACCTGTTTCCTTTCCTGGAAACTGGTAAACTTCCTCCTGTTCCCCAAATGTTTATTGACATTAATTCTCCTACCCCTGAAGGGGTGGGGTAGAGACCTAATTTAGGCGTAGGGGTCCTTGGTGGCGACTTCTGTTTGGCACACTCTTGGCAGCTTTGTATGAAAGCGTTTACTTTTGAGTAGATACATTTTTGGAAAAGAAAAATTTCCTTTCAGCCTCCCATAGTTTTTGCTTCTCCCTTGTGACAGCCAATCGTTGCATGTGCCATCTGTAAAATTTCTCCTTCCAGTGATTTGGAATTACTGGAATAATTTTTAAGTCATTTTTTTCTATATTCTAGCGATGGTTTGTTTTTTCTTTGATCTTACCAAAAGATTTTTACTTTCGTCAAGATCAAAATTATCTAAGTCCTCTAAAAAAGGTTTAAAGTGCTCTGGCAGTTCCGTTCCTTTTTGATAAAAAGGATTTTATCGCTAAACAAAAATCATCTTTATCTTGCTGATTCAAATATTTTCATTAGATAGTATTTCTACCCCTTCCAGTTCGCTCTGGATGGTTGTAATCAAATTTCCTTCCGTATCGGGATTTCGTGATAAATAGTCTGGTAAAATGTTTGTACGGCCCTTTATATATATTGGGGTATATGAATATGCTTGTAGACGTAGTATCCACCGTGTGAGCCGGGCTGAAGTATTTTGCATCGTATGTAGCCAAATTAATGATTTTTAGCCTACGCGTAAAATGAATTTTTTTCCAAGTAAAAATTGTCGAAAAATATTCTATAAAAACTACAACTGCTAAACATTCCCTTTCAACTGTCGAATATTTTCTTTCTGCCTCTGACAGGGACCTGCTGGCGTATTGGACTATTGATTCTACTCCTTCCGAATTTATGTTTAATAATATGGCTCCAATACCGTACCCCGAAGCATCTGTTTGTAAACAGAAGTCTTGTGACAAATTTGGTAGTTTAAGTATTGGTGCCTGTAATAATTGCCTTTTTATTTCATTTAGCGCTTGTTTTGCGTCCGCTGGACATTCGAATTTTACCTGATTTATTCAAAAGGTTTATCAAAGGTTGCGCTTTTGTTGCATAATTTTTAATATATCGTCTGAAATAGCTTAACAAACCACAAACTGATCTGCAGCTTTTTTGATCTTTAGGAGGATGTAAATTTTCTATGACTGTAAATTTTTCTGGATTTGGTGAAATAGTACCTTGGTTTATCAGGTGTCCAAGAAAAACTAATTTTAGTACTACTATTTTTAACTTTTCTGGTTTTAATTTTAAGCCTGCTTTTTCAAACTTTTCCAGTATTTTTCTAAGTCCGACCAAGTTGTCTTCCAGGTTTTCATTAAACAAAATTACATCATCTAAATAAGCCAAGTATCTTTTTTTTCTTCCTGGTTCGTTATCTTTTAACACCAAATTCATTAATCGACTAAAACAATTTGGACTAAATGATAATAAGCCAAAAGACATAAGTTCAAATGTGAACGTTTTTTCATCGTGTAAGATTACTGTAGCTTTATGCTTTTTTTCTGCATCTAAAAACGATTTGCCAATATCCTGCTATTAAGTCAAAAACTAGTGTAATATTTTGTACCTCCTAGCGAATCTAAAATCGTATCAATTCTTGGTAACTTCATCACGTCTTTTACCATGACGGTATTTAGTGCTCTAAAATCTATACATAATCTCCAGGTGCTATCTTTTTCCTGACTATTACTAGTGGAAAACACCAATCGCTAACACTTTCTTTAATTATTCCCTGATCTTTCATTTCCTTTATTTGGCTTTCTAGCCATGGTTTTAAATGATAAGGTGTTTTATACTGTGACTTTTTAATTGGAGGGCCCTCTGTTGATATCTTGTGCGTGATTAAGTGAGTTAATCCGTAATCCGCTTTGTGTCTTGCAAAAGTCCATTTGAAATCCCAAATAATATTTTCCACCCGAGTTTTTACGTTTTCCGGTAAATACTTTAAATCAAATTGTTGCAAAAAATCCGTTTTCGACATTCCATACTTTTCTTGTGGTTGCGGTTTAATGAGGATAATTGTTCGTGGCTAGTGAAATTTACGCTTAATTCTGGACTGTTTAGAGATTTTATTTCTGAATTTGAATCTTTTCCACTGATCCAAGTTCTATCTGGTTCAGTCTTACTTTATTATTACTTATATTTCATAGTTTTAAGTATGTTATACCATTTTCAATTTTTTATAACTTGATTTTCCACGAAAATCATGGGATATTCTTTTATGGTGTATCCTCCTATCATGGCGTCCATTGTTTTAACCTTTCCTTCTTTTGTATTTAATGTCGCTAGAACTTGAGCTGTCGTTCTCCCTTCTATTGTGATTTTTCCGCTTATTTTTAGGTTATAATTCGAATCGTCACTTTCTTTATCTGTTGTTACGCAAATTTGCCTATTAGTTTCATTTGCCTGGTTCATGGTTATTGTATCAGATATGGGTTCCCATACAATCCCATATTTTCTGATGACATCTACTCCTAGAATACAAGGAAATGGTACCTGCTTGCATATTATTACTGTTCCTGTTATTTCTCTATCCCCTGTGCTAAATTTTAATGGACATTCTCCCAAAATTGTTAGCCTGTGCCCTGTCACTGATGTCAGGGTATTCTGGCATCTGCTTACGCGATTTTGACACAAGGAAGAAACCTCTTAAAAACTTCCTCTCGAATTAATGATTTAGATGCACTTGTATCTAGTAAACATGGTAAATTTTGAAAACACTCAATTTTAAAACAACGCGGAATCGGTATACTATTATTATTTGCATTTGTATCACAAACATTCTAAACTATATAGGGGTCTTTGTAAGGAAACAGCTCTGTCGACCCTTACAGGCTGGTTTCTCCGTTTAAATGCCCACTGTTGGGCCAAAAGTTTCTGGGGTTATCCCAGTTTTCTTCAGCTTACTACTTTGACCCTGGGTATTGTTAACCGTTTGCCTCCTAGGCCTAAATTCAGGAGTATTATTAGGTGTTTGCCAAGTATTATTTGTTCCCTGCCTTCCTAAATTTCTGCTCCCCTGCGTTCTGAACTGGTGTTTTGTCTTGTACGCCTGGTCTTCTTTGGGTATTCTATGCCAGCAATCTGCCGCATAGTGATTTGGTTTACCACAATAATGGCAATTGAATCTTTTCCTATATTGCTTGGTAATTTGCCCTTCCTCATGGGGTCTACACCTATTTCTATATATCTTGACCTGTCACCATTTGCTCTATAATTTTCCTCGGGAGGAGGTGGGTGTCCATAATACTTGGTATTCCAATTCATTAAGGATTTAATACCAAGGGATTGGTCGTCAAATGGGGAGGGGTCAGTCCATGGTGGGAGAGTTTGGCCTTCCTCGTGCCTTTTTGGTTCACGATTTGGCTCCTCAAAGTTCACACGCTTCTGTCCCCTTTCATATTTTATACTTTCTCGGGCTCCGGTATTATTTATTAAAATCTGATCAAACTTTTTCATGGCCTCGTCAATTTTTACCTCTGTTTCGACTAGTATTATAGCCTGCTCTAAATTTTCAGGTTACCGTGATGATATTAGTCTTAATAACTTTTTTGGTAACCCTTGGGTAAAAGTATGTAGTTGTACTTTCTGTACTGTCTCGTCATTTCCGCCTTTCTCTAATTTAAGCACACGGATCTACAAATTTTGTCTGCATATTCCGTACTAGCTGAGGTATTGAATGTCACTACCTCTGTTCTTAGCCTCTCGGAGATGCTTGTCTCTATGAATCTTGTTTTAAAAGATTCAATTAGAGTACTGATGTCCTTGGGCTCTTTTTCCTTAATTGCCTCAAAATGTTTAAGGGCGCTTTCCTTTAATCTGGCTGCAACGCATGGCTCTTTGACCTTATCCTCAAACGCTTCAGTTAGTTCGTCGAAAATTTTTAGTTTTTCGATAAACTCATCTACGTCTGAATTTCCCGCGATAGGTTACTGTTGATAGTACTGTTGATAGGGAAGTCATTTTTTCCTCTGGTAAAGCCATTTTATTTCAATCTACTATTTTTATATAGCCCTCTTGACCCAGTTTTTCCAACGGCCACCAGTTGTGTAAGGTGTATTTATGGTATTTGAGTGATGTAGTCGTAGATGCCTTTATTTTCCCTTTATAGGGGGGATAAACTATGGCCCTAAGGTAATTGAACTTTGGTAGCGTGCTTTAGGCTTTGACCGAACTAATGAGGCGTACCAGCTGGGTATGTTCGAGGGGCTAAAGGTAGATCGTAGAGAGGTTGCTATAATGCAATACTTTTATTCAATTAACATATAATAATACTAGATATATATATTTTCTACTGGGACTGGCTTTCCCAAGTAGACCACAAGTCTCGGAAAACTAGAATAATATATAATAGGATACTTAGACACTTACAATGATCCGACAAGATTCCAAGGTATTTCTAAGAACAACGGACCAGAGGTTAGTCCGGCATAAAGTTAGTATCCCTCTCTCCCTTCCGATAAAATGTATCTTTTATACATTTTTATCAACCACACTTTCCTTTACCCAACCGACGCAATAGCTAGGAAGTGGTGATTTCTCAATTTCCCGTTAAGCAGAAACTTGGTAGGATATATTCCTTATCTTGCACTTTACTGAAAACACAAAAGTCAAGTGTAAAAAAACAGGATTATTGATTTAAGAGTCAAAAGTGAGTATGTAGCCTGACAACGCTAAACGAATATATAAAAGCTTTTCATAGTCTTACACCAGTTGTGACAGTAGTAACTTTCAGTATACAATTAAAATTATCTTAAAAACATAAGCGTAAAACTAAATATTTTTAATAACCGTGAAGTAATTGAACAGCATACAGAAATATTAGATTGATTTATCGAACAGCATTTTGCTCTCACCAGCTATAACACCAATAGTGGGTAATATACAGTCTTAAATTGTAAGAAATATGATTTAGTATCACTTGAAATGAAGATCAAATAAGACATAATATGAACTCTGGAAATCCGATTATTTCTCTATATACAAGAGTGAACTTCAAGCTATGATACAAGTTTCTAAAGCTAGTCTGTAGTCATAATACTATCAAGATGGCTCTAATTTGAACTTGTGTACAAACTAATCATGACATGTCCTTTAAGAACCAAAACGAGTGCCAGTCATTGAACTGAGCCATTTTGCAGAAGTGATACCAAATTAAACGTAAAAAAAATAAAGAAATTCCTAAAATGGATTGTTGCTTTATCTTAAAAAGGATTGATCGTAAAAGGGATTGATATTATTTTGATTCTATAAAAGGTGTCCTTAATTGGTTTGCTTTTACTGTACCAAAACTCCTATATTGTCTTGTGTTTTTAGTTAAGCGCTAGTTTTTATAATCATAAAAGCATAGGGAAACATAATTAGTTGGTTTATTTGTACTAGTTATATTAATATATATTAAATAGGCTGTGAAGTAATAATTTTTGTCCGTTTTTAAGTTTCAACTTCGCTCTTTGCTTCCCTCGGAAAATCTTAGTTTTTTTTAAATTAATCTTTGTTCGTTTTTTATTAAAATTTAATACAGAAACAAGTTTTCTTTTGATTTAAATTAATTATAAAAAAATCATCCACAAAATAGGAATTGAAAAGCTTTAATACCCTTTTTGAGTGACCAAAAAGATAGAAAATTGAAAGGTAGCTAGTCTCCTCACAGAACTCTCTTTTCCCGGAAGGCGTCCAGTCAAAATATTGAGATAACTTTTTGAGTCAATATAGTTGAAAGGTCCTTGAACTATGCCTTTGGAGATGGTATTGACCCCCTGAGGAAAGGGCTGTAAGTTATATAATTTGCCCATAGTTCATATAGACTATAGTATTTATTATTGGGAAATATACATGTTTTTGGGAGGGGGGGGGTATTTTTCGTGGCGAAAAAGTTCCCAGGTGAATGAAAAGGGATTTCTTGGCATGATCTGACTGAGGATCAGAAATTAAAAAAAAATTCGATTTAAGGGTAAGGAGCAATACTAAAAATTAAAACGAACAGAAATTATTCTGCATATGAGGGTGACTGCTCCCTTACTTAATCCTCCTTTTTAAGTTTTACTTTTTGTCACCATTCTTTAAGAGAGATTGATCAAACAAAAGGACCGTTGAATTTTAATGGATGTATTTTTAGAGAACATTAAGATTTTAGCATAAAGACCGAAGGTTTCGGAAGGGGCAGACGCTTTCATATTTTAGTAGTTTTTGCTAGGTCCCAAGTCCCCCTCACTTACTTTGAAGCGAGTATTATCTGCTCAGCTAACAGGGGTATCACGAAGAAGACTATTTTCGCTCATGTCGCCTGGTTTTGCAAAAAATTACCATTTTCTATGCCAAAATACAACGGGAAGCTGTTCTTTTTCTATATATATATATATATATATATATATATATATATATATATATATATATATATATATATATATATATATATATATATATATATATATATATATATATATATATATATATATATATATATATATATATATATATATATATATATATATATATATATATATATATATATATATATATATATATATATATATATATATATATATATATATATCCAAATTTAAGGCAAAAAGATCATCTCCAAGAAAAACAAGCATAATATAAAAACTAACTTACAAAAAATTTAAAACTAGCTTGAAGAGTAAGTAATTTTGATTTTCAGAAAACGAAAATTTTCCAAAGTGCAATCCTGTAAATTTTGTAGAAGTTAAAAAGAAAATTGTTTTTTATAAGCATGTCAGCATCGAAAGGAGAAAATTCTTATAAAAACCTATGAGCTCCTCCAGAATGATTTTGGAGCCTTGTATTTCCTAGCTCTCTCATAGCTATCTTCTCTTCTATTTCTTGAAGAGCGTGAGCTATCCCTGTAGTTAGGCAGCTCAGGGCTATTGCCGCTTTTGAAAAATTTTTGCTAAATTCATTGGTCTTGTCATTTTTCGCATACATGCGTTGCATAATTCGCTGTCTTTGATCCTAGCTATTTTCGGTCTAATAAATACTAGTAGCATCTTTGCTACAATTCATGGTTTCGTACATGCTGAGATTGGCTTTGGGACATGTCTCATAGACTCTATCTGTTTTTCCAACTGGTGTTCTTCTATCAACTGGCTTGGCTCCCGCTTCCGTTTTTCCAGTTCAAGCTCAATTAACAAAGGCCTTTTATTTTCCCTAAAAAAACTGCTCCCACTCATTAGTTTTCACTGGTCGGACCTCCGTCATAGTGTATACACTTTTCCCTTCTCTTTCTTGCTGCCATTTCACGTAATATAGCTCTCTCAAAAGTAACCCCATCACTTCCCGTTTGTGCAAATCTTCTATCCATGTTAATCTTTTTTAATCTCTTAGTTAAGTATTTCACAACTAAAATCTAATTTAATGTTTCTTGATGTAAGTTAGTTTCACAACTAAATTTTCGATGAATTCATTTCGTTACATGTATGAAAAGCATTTGCCAAAATTGGCATGCATGTAACGCATGCTCAAGCGTTATATGCATGAACAACATGGCTCTTTAGATATTTGCACCAATCAATGCGAAGAGAATTCATGACGTATGATCTTGGGCTGTTTCGATCGTGAATATTCCGTGTTGGTTGTAAGTAATTAAAAAACCTTTTTTCACAAAATAAGTTTTCAAAGAAAAGTAAAGAACTCCATTAAACAAAAAATGAGCAAAAATAAAATCAAATAATCTACCAAGCGGGAAACTACCACAAATCAACATTGATAAATGAAACCAAAAAAACAAACAGAAATTACAATTAATAAGCGAGTGCATTTTCAAACTAAAAAAAAAATTGATCCAAAGATAGCAATGTCTCCCGACTACTCAAACTGGTCTTAAATCCCACTACTGTCAAGTTTCCAAATTTAGCAAAGGAGACTGACGTAGAAAAAAGTTGCCAAAAGAATGGAAATTGCTTAAAAATAACTATGTTTTCCGACCACTCAAACTTTAGCGTTATCCCACTACTTGCCCAGTTTCCAAATCTGGCAAAGGAGAATGATGTGTGGGAAACACTGCCAAAGAATGGAAAAAGCTGCCTTTTTTTGCTGATCTCAAGAAATATGCAGATTCTGACCCAATTTATTTCTGGTTTAAAGCACTATAAACCAAAGATATGGTAGTCCTCAAGTCAAATAGTATCTCATTCTTGGTTGAATTCATGATGAAAATGAGTATCCTACTATATTCTTTTGTTTGTGCCAAGAGGGCCTCTTCGACTGTCAATTTAAACAAAACAAATTGAGAAATAAACTCGGCTTTACTACGCTTAAGGCTCTTAAGTGTGCTAAACGAGTCGTTACCAGGGACTGGAAGCCCCCCATGAGTATGGTGACACACCCCAACTGTCAAAATACTGGAAAAGGGTACATGAAATCTGTAGCTGCGAGTGCCACCATGGTTTCCAACTCACATTGATGTTCAATATAATATATATTTTTTTAATTTCTATGGTTTTTTTTTTTGTAGTGCGGTGCTGTTGTAGCTTCAAATAACTCAAAGTTTCTTAAATAATTCTAATTATTTGTTGTATTTGTATGTAAAATAATATTCGAAATTTTCTCAATTGAAACATTGTGGTTAGCCTATGCAAAACGTTGATTTTTATAGCCAAAACCAGTTTTGAAAATAAAAGATGCCGTTAATAAGATTCTTAAGGTGATTTAAAATACTGTGAAAGTCAAAGACCCTACTGTTCTATATGTGGGGTTACATCCAACTCCACCTTGCAAGGGGAGAGAAGGGTCTTTTAAAGATATTTCTGAGAGAAATATCGTTTCAACATTAAACTATTGAAAACACGTTAATAGGGAGCGGCTACAGGAACAACCCCGTCCCCACGTTTCTCATAAAACAGAAAAGGGGGATTTGTATGCAAATTCTTAACAGGGAAAACGCCACTGTGGCAGTGGCGTTGCATCAGTCTAGTCGAAAGAGGTTTTTGTTTACAGAAAAAACTTAAGCAAAACTAAAGATCTAGAAGATTAGTGGAAATTTTGGTTCACCATGGGTAAATTCTTTAAGAATACAAGGTTAAAAAAACTTTAGCCCCAAATTTGTATGAAAATCGTTATTTAGGAGGAATTTCAGGTTGGTTTCAGGTGTTTCTGATGCTAGAAAGAGATTTTTTCGGCAGGAAGTAATACGTTCCGAAGAAATCCTTCAAAAAGTGTCATGAGCCTATTTACTGCATTAGAAAAGAAAGGAAACGAGGGAATGGAGAAAGAAAGTGAAAGAAAATTGTTGATACTATATTTTCATAGATAGTAATGTCCTTTTAACCAACGACCCGCGTGTTTGCGCTTCGCGCAAGACATGGGAAAATAATTCGGACAAGGTACAGACATATATAATAATTTGAACATACACAAGTAGACTAGAACATTATACTTTGCGGATGCCCCCGTACCAAACAGGTTTTTCTGGTAGTCCTATTCTTCAGGTCATTACACCTTTGCCAAGAGGAACGAGTATAACTTGATTGGTGATTGGGATTTGAATAAAAGGAATAGTTTTCTTTACAATTCATATTAGTAAGAGAATTGAATTCAAAAGAGAATAGTTTATTTGCGAGGATATTAGTAGAGGAAAAAATGAGTGGTGCATTTACATTATTGGAGATTAATGATGGAGCTGACAACAGTGATGCACGAGTACCTAATGTGGCTGTGGAAATAACTGCTGGTTGTAGACTATGTCTTGAATGGGACACTATGTATGCCAGATACGTGATATCATTAAGCAAATTTAAGCAGGAGGAGCAGCTATGTTTTGCTGGAAAAGTGAATATTCTCCATATAAATAAACTTCGGTCAGCATTAGATGTCCTATCGAAATATATTGATGATAACAAAATGCATCAGTGAATATTATTATTGTAATTATGTTCAATAAAACTGTTTCTAAATCAATGATATTTTTTCTTTCTATAGTAGACTAGCGTATATTTTTTAGAGTAGAAAAAAGAAATTCTGGTTAGTCTGAAGTTGGTTGTGAGAGAGTTAGGACTCCAAAAAAAAAAAAATGGATAGATTCGAGAAAGATCGAATCATGAGGAATCTAGTTCTTATGGAAAAACGTTTAGTTCTAGACGATGATTTTCTAGAGTTGTCTATTCAAAGGAAGATATTTTCTCGGGGAATGCTTGTCGATATAATGAAAACTGATTCTCCATCATTAGACTATTGCATGAAGCTTCTACATTGTGGTCCAAATGCATTTACACAATTTATTGATATATTGATCACGACACGGCAAAATGATATTGTGGATATGCTTTTAAACATTAGTTTAGAAATTTAGGACTTTTTTTTTCATAAGAAAGATGGTGCTCAAGGATGATTTACTCCTCTCTCTCTATCTCAGACAATTTTTGATGTTGCTAGCTCAGTTTCATTGTGGCAGTGAGAGCGTCAACACATGACAAAATGTTCCATACATGTCCGTTATGTATGTACTCACTGGGCAGCTGGTCATCATATGAGAATTGCACAATGATTGATGAGTATGATGAAAAGTGTAGATTATGCAACCATGTAAATTGCATAGAGGATATGCTGTGCAAATTAAAGGTTGTAATTCCTGTCTTGAAGAGGTGTGTGACTCTCATCCTAGAGGCCACCTATGCTCCAATTGTCATTATGAAAAATGTAAGCAGTGGGAGAGTACATATCCCGGTATGATTGGAAAGAATCCTAACCGTGATTTTAGTTTATTGCTACGAGATTGGTATCGTCGTGGTTTTAGATTGTTCTGGGAGGAGGAACCAGGTCAACGATTCAACTGTTGGAACAACAAGAGAATATGGTTTCTACGTCATTGTTGTGAAGACAATGGGTGTTTTGATTATAAACCCACTGATTTTTATTTGGCTGTGACGGAATGTGATTCGACACTTGAGGACACAGTTTATGAAATTGCTTCAAATACGCAAATTGAAACATGTGAATTCTATAGAATGAATGAGAATAGTATCATTGACTATACAAAGAGATATGACAAGAGTGAAGTCACACTCTACTGTAGAAAATGTGACCCTGACATTGCAGTACATCAGGATCAGTACACTGTGAATTCAGATAATCTACCTGCACTAGTTGTTGTCGACAAATACCTAGTAGTGGATGAAATCTAAAGAGTAGAAAAGTCGTTTTATCATGTATATAAATTTTTTTTTTTATTAATAAACAATTTCACATACATCTTTAGAATATTTTATTCTTAGGGCACTAAAATCAATATTAAATACACTTGTAAGTATATTCTCCACTAGAAAGTCATTCAATCGAGGTAAGTCAACGTAGATGTTGAGAAACTGCTTGTAGGTGTAGCCACGACATCTGAACATGAAAAAGAGTAGTGCATGAAAGCCACATGTCTTAGTCGTTAAATCCTGTACTCTTCGTTGATTTTGAATAATGGTTTTCCCACTGCTTTCAATAAATTTGCTGATGTATGGAGCATAGAATTTATACGATAGGCCAAGAGGAAAAAATTCAATATTCTTCACTGTTTGAAAGATGCATAGCCAATGACCAGTCTTCAAAGTCGATGGACTGCTATTAACAATGATTAGGGTATTGTTAACACTTGGAATTTTTTCAATGAAGTCCGAAGGTATGCAATAGGACTTGTACTGGGACATGTATGGATCCATACTAAATACGTTGATTATTTGGTTTGTGTTCATGGTGCAAGGTCTAGTAGAACACTGCCGTCGGGTGTGATTTCCCAATAGGTTTCAAATTGACTCAATGATATTAGCGTGATACTCTCAGTCAGAGCATTGGCAAATGTACACTCTAAACGTACATTCCCTGTTCGTACTATACTCATATCTTGTGTGCCTGACAAGTCCAAAACAATAACCCCATGATTTTTTGAAAACATTGAATCGGTTATTCCATTTTCAAATAGTTGAGAGTCATGATCTAGGGATTGCATGGTCAACTCGTACAGAGTTCTATAGGATTTTTTGTCAAATGATAGAGTGTACAGTGGAATACCATTCACTTTGCACACAAGGCTAGATAGACCGAAAAAATTAAAATCATGGGGGGATTCAGTCCAGGATCCAACGGCACTGCCACTCTTCACAAAGGCCAAAGCCAATTTTGATGGGATTTCTCCATTGATAAATGATGAATCGCTATAGCTACGAGAACCGGCGGCAATGTGACGTTGATTGGTGATTGTATGGGGGACAAGAAGTTTAATGTTGTTGCCATTGGCTCTTAGCTTTTCGACTGCCAATGCAACAGAGCTCATAACTTGTTGTTTTCGGACGTGGAGAATTGCCGATGTGATAATGACATTTGCATCGGGTGCTGCAGGAAGTGTTTTTCTCAAAATGAAATTCGATGGTGCCATCTGTAACTTTATGTCAATCTTGACATTGGGGGGTAGCCATTGGGATATATTGAATATCTCATGATTTAATTTTCCAACCAGATGATACTCCTGGGTCACTGCAGTAGTCAACTCACCGTCTGTATCAACACCTGTTCGATATTCATAGCCCATGATTGCCCTCTCATCTCCTTGTACGCCTTTGGCGTCATCATCATAAATTGTATGTAGCTTGCATAGTTTGATAAATTATTGCTAGGGCTCACCAATGTTCCATTAATAAATACATTAATTTGCTTGAATAGGTTGTGTAGAATACAGTTTTCATAGGAGAGACCATCGCCGGCATTTGGAGTTGTATTATCTGACTTTTTCTTCACCACAACATTTAAATCAATAAATGTTGACGACAAATCAATGAAATAGTCTTCATTGGAAAATATTTGAAAGTTGTATATTCTCCGAGAGGGGTTGTTGGGGGTGAAATTGTTCATAGTAGCCATACTTGACACTGACATCAACATTTTCAGCATTGAATAGATTCAATGAGGAGCTGATTGATGGATATGATTCCTTGTGGGGGAGATAAGTCATCTTAAGAGAAGAAATTCTTCTTTGATCTAACAATCTTTTTCTTTTTCTTCTTATTGGCCTTCGTTGTTTTATTTCTCAAAGTCCTTGTTGATGTCCTTTGCTTCCTGCCTGGGTGAAGACTGATGAGTGAATGACGCGAACGCATCTTTTTCAATCCCTCCCCATTTTGTCGAGATTTTAATTGTTCACCAACGGCTCTTGCTGAAGATCTAATATTTTCCTTAACACTCTCCTTGAAATTCTTGCCCGACCCCCAGTCCTGTAGTGTGGAGGCAGCAAAATTTGATGCAGCAGGTACAAGATATTTTCTGGCAAGGGGTAGTGCAGAACGAAATAGCCTAGCAAACCAGCTGCCAAGACCATAGCCAGACATTGTAGTACGACCCTTGTAGTAGTCCAAACCATTGCCTATTTGACGTGGACTTGTAGTACGACCCTTGTAGTAGTCCAAACCATTGCCTATTTGACGTGGACTCAAAGCACCAACATAACAATCAATATCGGGACAGACAAATGGAATTCTTCTATTGTTCATTTTAGGTGATTGTACCGTCGTCGTTGACAATGGGTCAAAAATGACATGTAATCACTGCTAAGCCTTTTGTTATTGCTAGAGGATCACCCAATTCACTTCTTAGTGTTAACTGGCAGAGTTCCAAATATGAAGTGTTTACAGGAACATACTGAAGATGCTTTATATTATAGTGATGAACAAGTTCATGAGTTGTTTTTCGTTCAAGAACACGTAGGAGGGGGACATTTGAATTACTGACTCTCGACGTTTCCACAAAGGATGCATAGAGAAATATGCAAGAGCCTGAGACGAAACCAGGTGGATAATCGGCAAAAATAACTTGATCCATCCCGTAAACGGTGCCAGCATTTTTTCCCATGGATCATATTCTGTTTAAAGCCAAGAACATCTCTCAGATTATCATTGAGAATAATTGTTTCAGTGTCAACAGGTGAGCTAATGTAAATCCTATCATGTTCCAATGAATAATTAAAATGGAATATACCATTCCTACGATATGAGATTTTTCTATTGATTTACGACACAAATCTCCCATATTATCATATTCAATATATTTCAATTTGACATGTGGATAGTCACTAGGTTATGTGCTTCAACCCATTCATAGTCGACATAGCTCAATCCATTCATAGTCCAATCGATTGGTATAAGTTTTATTTCATATTTACGATCCTTTCTCAGGATGTCATAGGTATTTTTGAGAATACAGTCGACAAGAGCCACTTCATACGCACCGTCAAATTTGATGGCAGGGGAGAGTTTTGTCCAAAAATCACTTGTCGTATTCAAGTCATTGTAGAGAGGATCGGAAGCGTTGGACATGAAAGTTACATAGAAATCATTGGGCATTGTCAATATCTTCAACACCGATCCAAGAATCAAAATCAGAGTTGTATCCAAGCCACCGAACAAGTAACTGTTTCTTACCGCCGCGAGTACGTGTCTTTAATATCTTTTCAATTTGGTAGATTTCACTAGCATTTTTAACTTTTTGCAGTTCATAGTCATAAAAGCCGCCGAGAATCTCTTCATCTTTGGTATCACGCAAGCGATAAGTTATGGGTTTAGTGTCTAGGATTTTTGCCACTTTAAAAAGTTCAGTGGACCACAAGTAATTCCCCTTTTCAAAAACATTAGTTGTTCTATTAATTCGAACAGTATCACCAACATTGAATTTATTTTTCTTCTTCTTGACATTTGATTCATTGGAATATTGTTTAAGAAAGGTGTCAATTGTATCATGATCGAATGATGAACTTCCGTTGGTGTAGAGTTGGACAATGATCGATGAGGTCGTTGATTATAAATCAACATGATTTTATCAAGATCATGAATAAAAGCCGATGTATTTTTCAATGTACAATATCTTGAAATTAAAAGTCGAATAGTTCTTATCAATCGTTCGGCCAATGCAGCCTTTATAGGACTGTGACTATGATAGAGCAGTGTACTATATTTCTCTAGTACTTTTTCAACATGGGGATTAACAAATTCACTACCGCGATCCGTTTGAATTTTTTTATATGAATCCTGTTCGAGAATACTTTCAATGGCCCGGGCAACTTCAACACCTCTCTTTGATCGCAATGGAATTGCATATGCATAGCGACTAAAAACACTGATTGCAAGTAAAAATGTACTTGTACGGTGTATTGTGACGTCTTTGAAGCTCAACTAGAGTCAGGAGAACTGCTTGCATAATATGCAATGGGTAAAAGGCTTTAGTTTTTCGATATTGATTGGCACGAAGTCTATGATTTCTATGCAGAGTGTAACTTGATTCATTTTGTAGATAGTCTTGTACACTTTTAGTGCGAACACAAGTGACTTTGGAAAGAGTGGTGGGGGAACTTAAACTCCCCGCCTCGCCAATATTTTCATAAACACCTTTCAGAACTTCAGCCATTTCGAACGTAAACACGTTGTGTAATGCCCGCTACCCTTTTGTATACTGCTTGGTGGTGGTGACGTTGACTTGATACGTCTTCGCTTTTGTCTAGCTACCAGTGGTGTGCTAGTATTTTCCAAAATTGATTTAAAATCTTCTTCTTCTTCTTCAACTTCATATTTTAATGGTGTTGATGATGATGATGCATGTTCATTTAATTTTTTTAGAATTTGTCTATTGCCAATAAGACTTTTGGGGAAGTTTAACGTATTTAGAAAGTTGTATAGATGAGTGTCAAATGATAATAGTCCTTTACGATTTGTAACCATGTCATACATTAAATCAAGTAGATTATAGCTCTTGCCCTGAATTATAATCCTTTCCCCATTGCTCTCAACTTGAATTTGACCACTTTCCAAGAGATAGGTTAGGAGTCGTTTACTTTGTTCACGATATGAGTGGGGCATTAGATTTCCAAATTTTCAATACAATTGAATCCAATTCCTACTTCTTTAATTGTGTTCCAGCAGCAGCAGCAGACTCTTGAGAAGATGATTCTTTTTTGGGATCAGCAGCAGTGGGCTTCGATCGATAGGACTTGTGTTTGTCCACTCGGCGAAGTGCATCTTGAAGTAAAAGCAGTTTTTTATCATCCTCAATAGTTTCATTGTCAAGGAATTTACTCAGATTGTTCTCAAAGTGTTCCACGGGTGAGAGAGCTAGTTCTATTGGAGTCAATTTATAGGGTTTTGCCATTCTCACTAGAGAAAACTGTTTACAAGTCCTGCAATTATTGGCAGTAAAAGTGTGAAAAAGCTACCGCCTGCCTGAAGAAGTCGTTTCCTTTTAAAATTCTTTCCTTTCTTTTTAGAGGTCAATGTACGTACGATGGAACGATGTTGCTTTGCCTGTTGCTTAACTACTTCTGGCAATTGAACATTACCCTCGGTCAAATTTAAACAAAGTTCAGATATTAGATTAATGAAATCATTGTCAATACCATGTTTGAGTATTGCTTTTCTAAGCTGAGGTTTTGAAGTGCTTAGAACTGAAAACAAATGTCTATTTTCATGTAGTTTCTTCAGTGTCATGATAGCGACTAATAGGTCTTTTTAGTGTTCACAGGGAGATATACTGTAATTTCATTGTCGAAAATATCTGTGACTACACGCAGATCCTCGGGTGTATTTTGATTAAGATCCAATAGGATATAACCGTGGGATTTATTAGTTGCCTGATTGTATGCTGAGAGCAGAAATTTAGGGGCACCTGGATAG
Source organism: Artemia sinica (assembly GCA_027921565.1). Lineage (NCBI taxonomy): Eukaryota > Metazoa > Arthropoda > Branchiopoda > Anostraca > Artemiidae > Artemia > Artemia sinica. Next base: position 794,712 of record JAPEVW010000076.1, read on the forward strand.
ATTTGTTTATTGAGGGTTATTAGCGAGCTAGAATCACGAACAACTCTGTAGATGATATAGTAGGTACAGTTCAAAGCAAGTGTTCGCATACATTTGCTCTGATGAAAGAGATTGTGTAGAACCAGAGTAACGGAAATCTGTTCATGATGAGAGCGAACAGTGAACAATTGCAGCATTTGCTGGGACCATTGTTCAATAGATTCAGCCAGATCGTCAATGATCAGCCAAGAGTTTGGTTCAATAATGTTGAAAACATCAAGTCCCTGTATGAACTGTATCTGCACCGATCCCATGGCAGCAGCAATTGCTTTTATTTTATTGTATGAATCCTGCCAAATACTATAGCAATAGTATATTTTTTTTGGCTTTTCCACAAACATTTTATCACAATTTTTAATTATTTTAGTTAAGAGTGTTGTTTTGCCCGACATTGAGGGCCCACACAGAAACGATCTGAATGGTGTTTTAAATTGATACACATGTTCCCTTCAACAGTTCACCTGGACAACTAACTGTAGACTCTAATTGTCTAATGACTAAATAATTTCCTACTACTACTACTACTACTTTGTTCTTCAAGACGAATAAAGAATCATATTTTCTTTTATTATATACATAGAAAAAAAGTAACAATACATTGAAAAAAAAGCACATTAAACATGAAAAAATACACTTTTTTTAAATTTATTTATAATAAAAAAAATACAACATTTACATGGGCACACTTGAATACTTTTTTTTGTTTATTTATAGAGAAAAAAAAAATACAACATTAAATTAGAGAGCACTGGAAAAAAAAATATCACTTTTTTTTTGTATGAAACATTTACAAAAAAAAATCTGCTCTAAGTCAAAAAGATAACTTTGATATTGTGTGATGCGCCCCGATGCGCGGGCGCCCGCGCTGGAGGCGGCCCGGCTCCCCCTCCCGGGCCGCGAGCCCCCCCCCCCGCCCGCCGCGAGGCCCCCCCCCCCAGGTCTCTTAGGAAATAATTTACAGGACTTTATTTAAACCGAGACTTTCCCTGTGGGCAATACATTCGGCCCGGTCTGAAGTTAAATAGTGACCAAGGGGGAGGGTAGTCACACCATCTTGACAAACATAGACCTTGTCGGAAATGGTACTCATGGCTTTTTTTTTACATTTACAGTAAAGTTCCTGTAGTTGTGGAACGAATTGCCAACAATTTGGCTCGTGGAATTGCATTTTCAGTAATACAATTCCTATAAATGTTCATGTCGAAATTCTTGTCCACATAGCGCATGGGTACTCCTTTGCAACGTTTCTTGATTTCCTCGTCGTGTGTCTGTATAAAGTACACCTTCGGACCTACAAACATACCACGGGAAATCAAGTCGCTTCCTGTTTCTGATTTAAAAAATAAAAGCTGATTGGGCGCCCGACGTTTTACTAGCTCAGGGTAAAGACTACCACTCCAATTGGTGTAGTCCATCCGTGAACTGATAATTTCACCGTGCGCAAATCATCAATTAGATTTGGTGTTTTTTTTACTTTTAACAGTAGAGAATCCGTGTCACCGTAGCAGACCTCTACTTGCCCCTTTTCAGGCCACTGTACCCTAGCCACATTGTAGTAGAATTCCAACATGAGCTTTTTAGAGATCTCCAGGATAGCACTGCCTGCAGCAATATTTTTATTCAAGACAATGCGTCTTTTTTTCCTATTCAAAAGTACCATGTCCGGGCCAATGATTGTAAAGGAAGTGTAATTGGGATCGGCAATAATTCGAGCACATTGTTCTGGATCGGTCACTGCGTCACAACGATTCCTATTACGAACACTCTCACACATTTTGCCGAAAGCCGAATTCAAAATGAGTTTATAAATTTCTTTTTCGGCTTTCGTCTGCGCTTCAGAACGTTTGCTGACAAAAGTGTCAACAAATGTTTCAAATAGGGTTTTGACTAAACTCGAGTGCTCGGTGAACCTTTGTGATGTTGAAACCATTGTTACACATCCATTTTAAAGCTACATGATGTACAACTATGTTTTTTTCGGCAGAAGGTCAGCAATAAGTTTTTGTTTTGAAGGTGTCCAATGCAATCCATCCACCTCGACTAAACGCCTATTGCGAGGGCTCAAAGAGTCCTTAGTCACAGGTCTATTGATGCACGGGAAAACAAAATCCTTTACTGAATCGTGAAGCTCGACTGGTATCTCTCCATCAATTTCAAAAAAAACCATCCAACCGGCCCATTCTCCTCAACACTGTTAATGTTAGGGAAATGGGGAGCTTGAGGGTCATTGAGCCATTTATAGTCGCCGCAAGGTAGTGCATAATGGGACATGGCCGAGGGGTAGAGAGAATTCATATCGAGGAAAACTGCATTCGATTTTGTCCCCATCTTCTCTCCTGTTGGATCAGTTTCCAAGATACGATCCCCGTGAAAAACAAAACCCCCCATCATTGACCTCTCGATGAAGAGATGCTGATCAATGTCAGTGATTAGCCCAATTTGTTCCCCACTAATTTTCAGGATAAGGTCCATCACTAGATGAGGCGAAGAAAAATAATAGCCCAAATCAAGATTAAACTCCTCATAGATTTTATCCGTATTTTTACACATAATGTCTAACAAAGTTAACACGTCACTCGACAAATACAGCTTGCAGTAGTCAAAGCCATTTTTACACCCTCCCTCTGCCCAAACTTTTTTAGCAAAACTGTATTCCTCAGGGGTGCAACTACGATCGTGAAGACTGTCATAAAATGATTCAATTGGAGGAATAGTTTCCTCGGCGAATCTCGACATGGAACAATAATAGTCATAAGGATATATGCCCTTGACCGTTAACAAATCATATAAATCATTTGGAAATTGTTGCTTGAGAAGGGGGAAAGCGTTGCAACCGTCATCGTTTTTCTGCACCTGAATTAATTCGCTCAATGATTTGGGGAAAAAACTGTAGGAATCTAAAAAGCGAATTTTATTCGTGTACTCAACGCCGGCTTCAACAAATTTCCACATAAATTCCAAAAAAGCAACTTTTCGCTGATTTAGGTATGATTTTGTACGTAAAGCTGTCTATCACCCATGCATCATCTATTGTTCCATTTCTTTGAAGATGTGCCAATGCTGGTAGCACATACTTCAGATCATAGTTAGCATTATGTATGAAAACCGGTAGAAAAAGTTGTTGTTTAATTTTTAAATTACACGAATTGTGTGCCCACCCTCGAAAGTTATTTTTTCCCGTTGAATTGGGGTCAATAAGGTGGTCATGGTCCTGAACCGCGTCTTTTGGGGCAAGGGAACCCCTACACACCCAGCATATTGTCCCCTTTTCCAGTGCCAGTTGCTCTTTATCCGACAATGTCATTGGATAATTGGTATGACGTAATCGTGAAATTGCCTTGTTTGCCGTTTTTATTCAAGAAATCAATAGCTTTTCCATACTGCCCTCCTCGTCCATAGTAAAAAAAAAAACTCTTCCAATTGCATTTTATTGTTGCAGTCGCGACAGGCGTGTGCGTAGGAACACGCAACTAGTTTGTGTTCCTTGACTATATTTGGCCTTGATGGTTCCGATACCTCAACCAGTCTTGTTTCACAATCTAAAGACACTTTATCAACTTGTAGAAGAGAATTTTGAAAATTTTTAAATTGTAAAGTGTCTTTGCCTTCTGCCGGCATTTCAATTCTTTGATTTCCATGAATTTTGCAATGGTTCATGTGATCTGAAAACGTTCGCTCAGATCTAAATGGGGAAAGGCACATGGGGCAATAGAAACGTTCCCCTTTTTTCACACCTTGAGATAGGAGTCGACTTATCGCCGTGACGGGGAAAAAATGACCATAGGAATTTACATCTTTGGGAGGCTCGTAAATAACCAATACAAAATTTTTAACATTATCTACTGACGGTGTCCTCACTGAATACAAAACTCCTTTTTTATTCTTTTTTTTCCCCCATCTACAAATTCAGTGTCATATTGGAGAACAACCACCCCCACCCCTGATTTCATTTGCTTTCTCGAATATGCTTATTTCTTTAAAGGACACCGGATATTTCCCCTCTAAACAATCAAAATTTACTTTAGGGAAATTTTTTCCACCGTTACGAGCAAGTTCGTCGAGATTTTTCATTGATGACTCTTTGTTTAATGTCTTATGGGCTGCTACTAAAAACGCATATTTAAAGCATTGCAGTCCAGTGTCAAATCTGAAACCCTGAACCCCTCCTGTAGCCGACAAATCTGGGTGGCATTTTATTCCTTTACCCCTCCCACCCCTTAAAATAAAGTTTTTTTTAAAATCTACTGAGATTCAGATCCATGCGTTCAATGTATAAAATGGTGGACCCACTACCCCTCTCATTAAATGTATCCAAAGTTGAAATTAGTTTATTCACCCAGTTGAAAAAGTTGTCTTCAAATTCGTTTAGACCTGGATAAAAAGTCTGGTTGCCTGTTGAAAAATGAAAATAAAAAATGTCCCCGAATGTCCCCTTTTGTAAGTAAACTTTTTGATTTACCGATCCTTTAACCCCCCTTGACCTCCCCATTTCTGAATCTGAATCTCAATAAGTGCTCGAATTTTGTCAATATAGCTATGGAGAACTTTCTTGGGGTCATTTAAAATAATGCCAGCGTTTTCTCGGGGGAGCTAAAATCTATCCTGTATGTTTGCAAATGACCTAGAGCAGATTCTAACAAATAAAATTCACGCAATTCCAGGGACATAGCACTATTTTCATGTCCTGACCCTGTTTGTTCAGGACTCAATTCACTAATAGTAAAGTTGCTGTTAAAAATTCCCCGGAAGAATTAGGCCCAACAATTTGCATAAGACTGTCCATTTCTTCAGCTGTAAATTGAAAATCCAGGGGGATATCAAATAAACGTACCTTCACTAACATCATCTGGCGAGAGGGGGCAATTACCCATGATACTTTGAAGTCCTGGACCAGGGAAGGCAGAAGTTTTCACAGCTTCCCCCTGAAACTAGAAAATGAATGGATTAAGTTTTTTTTTGACGAAAGTTTTATTACGATTATAACACACTTTTCTTTTTTTTTAAACTAAAAAGTTAACCCCCGCCCTCCTCCCCCCCTCCCCTGAGAGGACCCTTGGGAACCGGGAGCTTCCTTTGAGGTAGGAGGATCGATGCCCTTTCGAGTTGGGATATCGGACTTCACAACACTGTTCAAATAGAACAGCCTCAAATTCTTTCTCGAATGTATCTTTCAACGAAAATAATTGCTTGAAAATGAGTTCGCCCAAAATAATGTTTCTTGACATCATTGTGAAGACATAATCGGTGATTATTAAAAAAAAGACCTTCTTATCGCAAATACATATCCTGTCACATGAAACCCTACTTAAAATTCAAAGCGGATTAAGTAGCGATGGGAATAATTTTATAAACATCGGATATGGACAAGGGCTTAGTGCAAAATTATGCGTGATAAGCTATTTCGGCGTTATAAGCATTCCTTTATATACCGCTAATTTGGTTAATGAAAGAAAATGAAATAGGAGTATTATTATAGAAACAAATTTTAAGTTTTACTCATCAAAAGCTATGCGCCTGAGAAAATTTTGTCTTATTTTTGAAAAAATAAGGAAAAAAAATATATACATTTACAAGTTCTGGGTGCATATCAGAAGTCCCTGGCATGGCGTGAAGAGGAGTGTCCTCCCTATCTTGATCTGATGAGGCTGAGGCATTATGTGAAGCAGCCCATTCCCTTTTCAACTTCCTTCCAGCTTGCGTGGAGCTAACACTGGCGTCAGAGGACCCTGGCATTAAAAGGTTTGCGGCCATTGGCTGGGTCAGGTCATGTGTAATTCTACCAGCGTATTTGATAATAGATGGCCTTGTGGCTTGCATTAATGCAGCTTCGCTCCATTTCGCTTTCTTTTCCAGGGGGGCATTATAGCACGTATCCTCTTCCTTTAAAAAAAAAGACAAAAATTTAGCATGAAAAAAAAAATGCATTTTAGGGTTGGAAAATAATTCAGTTTATGTTAGGCATCTAAAGTAGTGTAAAAAAACATCTTGATTTCAAAATCAGGGGTTTTCAATTACTTTTTTGAGCATCTGAATCTTAATTCGACAAAAACTGGGTTTGCCCACGAAATTTTACAAAACCTTACTTGAGCCTTTTTTTTCCGCTTCGAAAAAGTTGCAAGATGCTTATCTTTCTGCTAAAAAGCTGACAGGGAGAATGGGTCCATTTTGGTCCTTGGGTCATAAAGATTAAGAATCCACGGATTATTCTGATTTAAACAGGGTGCAATATGTGCCTATTTTTGCATTAAAAAACTGGTGTTAAATAGGGGGAGCTGGAAATTATTTTTTTTTTTTTTTTATTCAATTAAATAAATATTTATATTTTCCTTTATTATCAAAATAAAATACTCATTGTTACAAATTTAGATTTTTTAGAATGATTTTCAGCTCTTAAACTAAGGTAAGCAGCATAGATTCTAAATTGTTTTGGTTCTTCTTCTAAAGACTAAAAGCACCATTAGACTACTATGATCTAAAATATCACTGAAATACATTTTCCAACAGTACATGGTAACTAACTATAAGTAAGGAGCAAATCAGGCTAATAGTAACCGAAACTCTAAAAAGGAAGCTTTTGTAACAATTAATACATTAAAAGAATCAAACATTTTATTCTAATCCCAAATTACCGATCGAAAGCTAAGCACTTTTTTTTTAAAAAATTCTGATTTTCAAAAAACATCCCTAAAAAAGGTCACTGATCTTGATAAAAATCGCACCGTAATAAAAAGGAAGCTTTTGTAACAATTAATACATTAAAAGAATCAACATTTTATTCTAATCCCAAATTACCGATCGAAAGCTAAGCACTTTTTCAAAAACATCCCTAAAAAGGCCCACTGATCTTGATAAAAATCGCACTGTAAATTTCAGCCTATAAGAGAAACTATGTAGAGGTTTCAGCTCCTAAACAATAGGCTTCTAAGTGCATAAGTACCCTTAGTTCTAGTGTCTGTCTTAAGTAGTCAAAAAGATTAACCAGTAGCAAAGTGGGTGTTTCTGCCATTCTATTTTAATTTTTCATATACAATGAACCAAAATCAAAGTGAACATGCCTCTCTTTTTTGAATATTTACTAAAATTGAAATACATGGATCATTTAATATTTAATGATGAAGGAAGCTTTTAAAAGAGGTAACTACTCAGTGTAAGGAAAGAATTTCTTCCTTAACTTAATGACGAGACAATTTCTTTTTATTATAATAATGAGAAAATTTTACTCACCAGAAATTGCTTAGAATTATCCATTTTCTATGTAAATGTTCACGAAAAATGTCAGTAGTGTTAAGTTGAATGAACTATTCAAAAACTGTTGAAGAACCTAATTTGAAACCTGAATATATACAAAAAATAATTGCATAACAGCGAAACAAGACATGCTGGTTTTGGTTTATCACTAAAAAAAGACATGTATATACCTTGAACTAGAACCCTACCAGAAAAACCTGTTTGGTACGGGGGCGTCCGCAAAGTATAATGTTCTGGTCTACTTACACATATATATATATATATATATATATATATATATATATATATATATATATATATATATTATATATATATATATATATATATATATATATATATATATATATATATATATATATATATATATATATATATATATATATATATATATATATATATATATATATATATATATATATATATATATATATATATATATATATATATAATATATATATATATATATATATATATATATATATATATATATATATATATAAATTATATCTATAAATTTTCCTTTCCAAACCTTAACTTCTCTTTCTCCCTCTTCTCATTTCCCCCAAAAACCAAAACTGCTGAATTACTAACATTAAGTACAAACTTTTTCTCTCGCAGATATCCCTCTAAAATGTCCAAAGGCCTTTACTGGTTGTTTGCTGAGTTAGCCAACAGGACAAAGTAATCAGGAAAAATTAGAGCAAAAAAACCGCATCAAATCAAGCTGTACGATTGGCGCTTGGTTTTGCTCAAGCTTATTCTCTAAATCATTCAGATAATGTGAAAGCAATCTCAGGGAAATCGTGCAACCTTGCCTTACTCCAACTCTACTTACAACTCCAGAGACAAACTTCCCAACCCTTACTACAATCTTAACTAACAAATAAATATGAACTAATATTTCTACAAAACGTGTTGGAAGGCCTATATCTAATAAACTTTTTATTAATTAATTAAAAATAACTTTTTCCAAAAAATAAGTTTTCAAGGAAAAGTAAAAAACTTCATTAAACCAAAAATGAGCAAAAATAGAATCAAATAACCTACCAGGCGTAACAGTACCACAATCAGCATCAATAAATAAATGAAACCCAAAATGAACAGAAATTACAATTAATAACCGAGTCAAACTCAAAACGAGTAGAAAATAGCATGATTAGGGGCACAATCCCTATGCCTTCTCAAGGCCAGAACGTAATTTCTACTTTACTGAAAAAAAAAATACAAGTGAATATGCATTGTCAGTTTAATATACATATGCTCATATTTATTCATTAAAAATCTTAATAATTTTTCATTTAATAAAGTTATAAAAGTGAAAACCCTAAAATTTTTTTCAGTAAAGTGCAAATTATTTTCTGGCCTAGACAAATTATATTCTGACTTTTCTTTACTTTTCTTTGAAAAACTTATTTTGATTTTGTGGAAAAAGTTTTTTTTTATAATTAATTTCTGTTCGTTTTATATTGACATAGTCTTTTTCAGGGAAAAAGAAAATTAAAGTTTAAATCGCTTTTTTCTCTAAGAATTTATAGTTTGACCTGCTATTTGTATGCTGGAGTAAGTTCTTCAACCATTTTAACAACATACACCTTTTTGAAAATCTTGAGGCAAATGGTAGTGTTTTTTTTTCAATTTTCAACCAAGTGAGCCACCTCTAAAGCTTACAAGCCACCCCTTCAATAAAAACCTTAAATGCCCCAGGGGCCATGCTTACAACCCTTGTCCCTAGACTCTGGTGGTTTGTATCAATCCCAAAAGTCTCGTTATATGATCTTTGGACTGTTTTGAATAAAATGGCTATCTCAAAATTTCTATAGGATACATTTTGGGAAAACACGACGTGTGAGGGGTTGGGTACCCTCTGATCATTTCGACTCTTTAAAAGTGCACTGCAACTTCTGATTACCAATCCAGTGAGTCGACCCGTCAACTACGCTGAACAAAATTGCTATCTCAAAATTCTGATTGATGTGTTGGGGGAAATGATGGGTGAGGGGGGGGGGACGTTATTGCTCTCAAATCACGTTTGATTCTTAAAAAAGGCACTATAACTTCCGATTTCAAATCAAATGAGCCCCAGCTGAAGTTTATTCAGCCATCCCTTCCATAAAAACCTTAATTGCCCACGGGGCATAACTTACAACCCTTGCCCCAAGGCTCTGGAGGTTTGTTTCAACCCCAAAAGCCTTTTCATAAGATTTTTGGACTAGTTTCAATAAAATTGGTATCTTAAAATTTCAATTGGATGTACTTCGGGACATCAGAACGTCAAAACTTTGATTGTATGGGTTTGGGGAAATGGTAGGCTTGGGAGGGTAATATTGGTTGCCCTCCAGTCACTTTCGACTATTAAAAGGGGCAGTAGCCCCTTTCAATTTCAAATCGAATGAGTTCTTTTCGAAGTTTCTACGACTCTTCCTTCGATACGATGTACCTTGGTCTAAAACCAAAAAATTAAAAATAAATAAATAATACATTGGGCCAACATCGTTCTTTACTTAGGTAGCGCTATTGCGCTGCCTATGATAAATCCCTTGTGACTTCATAAAAAGCTCCCCTAAGATCTAGAGACGCAGATCTGCCACCCTTACTCCCAGAAGGGGATGCTACCGTTTCATCTAACCGTTACAAGCACTAAACGTCATTTTGTCGACTAGGAAAAATCCGTCAGAACCACTAACCGTCAGAACGTCGACAGTCATAAAATCAACACGTCAGGACATCGAAAGTCCCCATCACTACCCCTCAGGCATAACACATAACACCGACACGTCAGGATATCGACAAAATCCGTCAAGATGTCGAAAAATTTTTTTTTTAAGTTTATATAATAATAATTAGTATATAATGGTTTAGAATCAAATTTCGGCTATACATTAGCACATCAGGGGGTGGAGGTAAAGCATAGCACATATTAAATACGTAACCTAACCCAGGTACCTTTTCCCCTCTAAACCCCAAAAAACTAAAGTTTTAAAATTTTAGATGTTATGACGGATTTTGTCGATGTCCTGAAGTGTCGATTTTATGATTGTCGACGTTCTGACGGGTAGCGACTGTGACTGTCGATGAACTGACATGTCGATGTTATGACTGTCAATGTCCTGGCGGTAGTGGTCCTGACGTGTCGATGTCCTGACGCCTTCTACTTCTAGAATACTTCTTAACTAATGAATCCACTAGAAAACCTGATCTACCGCAGAATTGTTTTTCCTAAATCCTGTTTTTCCCTTTATTTTCTCCCCTTTTCCAACCAGAGATGCAATTTTCTACATAGGATCTTGCAAAATCACTTACCCAGACTGTTCCCCGAGTGAATATTTATATAGCTCGCATGTGAGGACGCGTCACCTTTTTAAAAAGGGGAAGTACAATTGAGGTTGACCATTGTGAAGGCCATTGAGTTTTTTGAAAGACACCAGAAAATATTACATATATTAATGAACGGGTCCAGGCCCTACTCCAAGTCCAGAGACGAGTTTGAATGCCATTTGTTCCATGAACAGAAGCTACAGACATCTTGGTTAGTCGGTGCTCGAAGGGTCTCACACACCTCTAATATGCGTTTAATTTTTATTGTCAAATCTTTTTTCCCACCTAACCTTTCTTCTTCTTATTTTCTAAATATTCAGACCAACTTTCCGCAGGCGGAATTAACTGGGCTGGCTTCTGGTTGCCTAAGTTATCCTTTATAAAATTGCCAAAATTCCCCATTATTACAGGAATAGGAAGCTTTCCAAAGTTGATCTGCTTTCTGCTCTTCAAATGCTAGCTTTTTTCTTTTAATCAATCTTTTGTGCTCTCTTCTAATTCCTTTAAAATCACTATATAGCTTATTATTCTCTTTCCGGTGTCAATTTTTCAGCTTTTCTGCTGCTCATCTTTTCCTCTCTTCATCTTTTTGCTATTTTCTAACCTCCAATATACATAATTCTAGCCATTCTCTCGATGGAATCTTCAATTTTTCCTTCCTTTGCTATTGTAGCCACATGTCCCGATTCTTGCAGGAGCTCGTCAGACAAAAATATATTCTTCAAATTTAATCTCTTCATCCAGTTCTATCTTTAACGCTCTATTTACCACCTCTTTCTCTATAACAGGATCAATGATTTTTTTTAGCACCTTTACTTCTGACTTTTCCTGATTCAACCATAATCAAGCCCTCATGGGCATGTAATCAAATCCCACCATCGACCAAACATTAAAATCCCTACAAAAGGGTAAAAGAGGCGGTACTTGTCAATTAGCCGGAACCCACGCGATATATTTTATATGGAAGATGCTTAAGAAACTAGTCAAACGGGTATTTTCAATAGAGGACTAGATTGCAAACCGTGGTTTATCATTGCGTTTACAATATTTAACTATTGTTTTTTGGGGTTTAGAGAGAAAAAAGGTACCTAGGTTAGGATAGGTTACGTATTTAATATATCCTATGCTTTACCCCCCCCCCCTAATTCGCAAATATATAGCCCAAATTTATTTCAAAACAATTATATTTTCATCATGTTTTGTTTTATTTCATTAGTATTAACCAAACTTGAACACAAGTACCAAAGAGACATACAAACTATAACATAATCTGTAATGCTTCGGAGATCCACCTGAAAACCCCCCTCATAAAATACCCCAAAGACTCAACCTTTCCCAGCCTTCGATTCAAAATGATTAAATTCTGCTTACCACATAACTCCAGTATATGCCTACCCCATTTATTTTTTTTTCGAAAGTGATCCTTACTTATCCTTAGTTGTATCTCAATAAAAAAAAAGTCGAAACCAGATTATGGTAGTGTCTGTCCTGTAGGCCGAACCCATTCACAAGAGCCTCTTGAGAAGAATCAGTGTAGGCGTTGAAGAAGTCACCTAAGAACAAAAATAAATTGACAGGAAAACGATTTTTAAATTCACAAGTCTCCTCAAAAAGAAAACTTCATGTATCCTCATCGGAAGATACATGGCGGAAGATACACCGAGCAAAAAATTTTTTTATTCCCTTATTTATTTATATATTTATATATAATATATTATATATTATAATATATATATATATATATAGATATATATATATATATATATATATATATTATATATATATATATATATATATATATATATATATATATATATATATATATATATATATATATATATATATATATATATATATAGATATATATATATATATATATATATATATATATATATATATATATATATATATATATATATATATATATATATATATATATATATATATATATATATATATATATATATATATATATATATATATATATATATATATATATATATATATATATATATATATATATATATATATATATATATATATATATATATATATATATATATAGACCCCGGCGCCGCGCCGGCGGATCGACAGAATGCCGCCGACGAGAGGCCCGGTCGAACACCGCCGAAATGTCGTAACGCCACCGGCGTGCCGCAGGCACGCCGCCGCCGGCAGAGGCGGCGGCATTCGGTCGACTTTAAATTATTTTTACGGCAATTTTTTATTGCGTCAACCGCAAAGTCGGAGCTTTTCCTTCTCGTGTTGTTTAGTATTTCGATTTTCTTGATTAGAAATCAAGCAGAGCTTGCACTATCCCCGAATTTTCGGGTATTTCCCCGAAAATCTATGCGTCATCCCGAAAAAAATTTGGTTCCCCGAATCCCCGAAAATCACGCGATCACGGTGCTACCCCTAGTGATTTATCACCAGTGACTTTCCCTGCCAAATATTACTTTGTATACCATAATTCTTCACTGCTCTCTTGTTCATTAATTTTCCTCTCTTTTGTTACTTTGCATAAAAACCAGACAGATGCAATATGCTATTGCAAATATTGCAATATACGCAGTTCTTCATATGTTGACAAAAAAAAGGTATCGTCTTTATGAAATGAGTTTAAATCATTTCGAATGCAGTTTCCCAATCGCTATTTCTTACATCATTCGTAGTCAAGAATTTTATTTTCAAGTTGAATAGAATTATAGAACGCATTCACTACTATACAGCTTCAGTCTTTATTGGATTTTGAAATTGACAGCCGACAGATTGTTTCTGCAGCTGAATTGTAAGTTTGCAGATTTTTTTTTGCTGTTTTTAGATAAGATTTTCTTAATGTTTAATACTCAATTATTGAACACCTGATAGAAAATACAATCTTCATTCTGGGACATTTTTAACCCCCCCCCCCAAAAAAAAAAAAAAAAAAAAACAGCCTACGGTTGAGACAAAATTTAGCTATAGACTAAGCTATGTACAAGGTTGGGGAATTAAAGAATGAACCAGATGTTACCCCAGAAATATGATTCATAAATTAATTGTAAACTATTGCCTATAGGGGAGGGGGATAGGGGGCTATCATTTTTAAATGATAATACCTCATTTTTTTTATTGAAAGCAGGGATGCCAAAAAGATAATTATTTTTTTCATTTAAATTGGCGACAGAAGAAAATGATATCAAATTCCCTGGGGAACCATTGAAATATTTTGATAGACCCAGGGCCCCCCATTAGGACTTGTTCATTGTCTTGGGTATTTTGCAATTTCTCATAGGCTACTGGCCTCATTTGGCTTTTGTGTGTGCTCCGTTTTAATTCGATTCTTTGGATATTATGGAATGCCATGGCGAATCTATCACTCAGTTTTCCAATAATTTGAGGTATATCTGAATAATTTCGACATTTTTGTTGTTGTCTTTGTGCCCATTTACTCATACCCTCGATTTTTTTTTCAAGGAACACTAAGCTGTTTAACGTTATTTTGCGTGTTTGTTTGAACCATATAGTGACCTTGTTAATTATTCAGTAAATTATTTTTCTAATGAAAGCTGAGACGGTATCCTATCAAGGTGGTATCCAGAGGGGGGGGGGGGGGGAGGTATTATATTTAAATGATAATAGCTCGAAATTTTATTTATTGAAAGCAGGGATCCCAAAAAGTTCATTTTTTTTAATTTAAAGCAGAGACGGCATCCTATCAAGGTGGTATCCAGAGGGGGGGGGGGGTAGTGAGCTATCATATTTAAATGATAATACCTCGATTTTTTTTTTAAAGCAGAGGTGCCAATAAGTTAATTATTTTTTTTATTTAAAGCAGAGACGGTATCCTATCAAGATGGTATCCAGAAGGGGGGCAAAGGGAGTTATTATATTTAAGTGATACTACCTTGATTTTTTTTTTTATGAAAGTAGGGATGCCAAAAAGTTGAAAAGTTGACAAAAAGTTGAAAAGTTGACTTCCTGGAGCTACTTCAGTCTACATATTATTTCATTTAATTACACTTAAAAACGGATGAGCTATTCATTTTTTACCTAAGAAAATAGCTGGCACTTCATTTTATTTTAAGGGGGGTGGGAAAGGGGGGGGTGGGATTCATAGCCAATAAAGTATTAAGTGTTTTTTGTGTCATTGTAATTGAAGTGCTCTCATGTGCATTCATCAGTTTAAAAGTGTTCATCTTGTATTTTTAATTTGATAAATTTACTCCTTTTAGATACAGTTTATAATTTGACTGATATTAGGTATTTATCAGTTTATAATTTGGAATGAATCCCCAAAAGAAAAAATGAATAATATCCAAAAGAGCAGCCAAAAGCGATAAAAAAAAGCAGCAGTTCAGCCTTAGCCTACATGACATATATTCTATAAAGAAGCCAAAAAAAAAAAAACTTTAAAATGCATTTTTTTTTAAATTGTAATTAAAAACCAGTTTTTAATAATAAAAAAACCATTTCAACTGTTTAAATTTGACAAAAAACAGATATAGGCAAAGGGCATTATGAAAAAAAAATTAAGCTTCTAAGTTCAAAGTTATATTCAAAGTTTTTACCCAGATAACTGACGAATTTTGTGATACGGTATTGAAGTTTTATATGCAGTAATGCTCGATGAAAAAAAAACTACTAATTTGGATAATTATTTATGTTAAGAATACATAGCTAATAGATACTTCAACTACTCGAAATTAAATAAAAAGAATAAAACAGTATTATGCAAGGGTTCTGAAACACCACAGCCATTTCGTTTCTACCAGATTTCTACTTCTCTTGATGAATCAAAATTTTTTTTAACTAGTTCGTGGTAAGAACTGTAAGGTAAGGAGCGACCCGTCAATGGCAATAACCGAAAAAAAAAAACTCAGAAAAGGCTCGAATCTGTTGATAAATTGAAGCTGCGATCAAGAAAATCAGACTGATGAAAACATTAATGTTTGCGGTCAAAATTGATCGAGCCAAGTTTAGTGCCGCCGACATCTTAAAAAAGGCGGCACGCGCCGGAAAGTGGCTTACTTGCGGCGCGCGTGGTGATTTTCAAATTTTTTCAAATAAAGGGGAAAGACCCCCTATAAGTATATAGATATATATAATGAAAATCACATATATATATATCAGTAATATATATATATACTATATACAGGTTTCAAGCTATATATATATATATATATATATTATATATATATATATATGCCAGAATAATATATATATATATATTATGTTATATAATATATTATAATATATATATATATATATATATATATTATATATATATAGATATATAGATATATCGTATATATATATATATATATATATAATATATATATAGATATATATATATAATATATAATTAATAGAGCTCAATGTCATCTTTCCTTCCATTGGGGGAGGGAACTCCTCCAATATATTTGAAGGGGTTAATTTTTTTCCCAAAGTCATTATTGTAATTTTGAACAATTTTTTAAGGAATGCAAAGCCTAGACGAGTATGAAAAATACGCAGTTAAATCTCATTATACATAATTTCATTGATTGAGGACGTAAGTTTGTACACATTACTTATGTCATAATGTCCTTTGTTGTCAAAAGGTTTTTCAGCTAGTTGATTTAATTTTGTCATACTATTGACTTATGAGGTTGTCAAATAGTGACAATATTTTCTAGCATTGTAGATGCAAATAAAGACCGTTTCGCTTAATATTTTGAGAAGAGTTTTATCTTCTTGAGTAGACTTACATGACGATTGCGTCCTAAAATTGGAAATTGTCTAGTATTCGGAAAACACAAAGAATTTGATGTGTAAGACAAGAAAGTAGCCGGTTTATAGCTTTTGTAGACCCTGGCGCCGCGCGGGCGGATCGACCTAACGCTGCCGACGAGAGTCCCGGTCGAAAGCCGCCGAAGTGTCGTAACACCACCGGCAGAGGTTAGGTGGCATTCGGTCGACTTCAAATTAATTTTGCGGCAATTCTTCATTGCGTCAACCGCAAAGTCGGAGCTTTCCTTCTCGTGTGGTTTAGTATTTGGATTTTCCTGATTAGAAATCAAGCAAGGCTTGCACTATCCCCAAATTTTCGGGTATTTCCCCGAAAATCTATGCGTCACCCCGAAAAAAAATTTGGTTCCCCGAAAAATCACGCAATCATGGTGCCACACCTAGCGATTTATCACCAGTGACTTTCCCTGCCAAATACTACTTTGCATACCATAATTCTTCACTACTCTCTTGTTCATTAATTTTCGTCTCTTTTGTTACTTTGCATAAAAACCAGACGGATGCAATATGCAATAGCAAATATTGCAACATACACAGTTCTTCATATGTTGACAAATAAAAGTACCGTCTTTATGAAATGAGTTTAAATCATTTCGAATGCAATTTCCCATTCGCTATTTCTTACATCATTCGTAGTCAAGAATTTTATTTTCAAGTTGAATAGAATTATAAAAACGCATTCACTACTATATAGCTTCAGCCTTCAGTTAGATTTTGAAATTGAACGGCGACAGATCGTTTCTACAGCTGAATTGTAAGTTCGCAGATTTTTTTTTTTTGCTGTTTTTAGATAAGATTTCTTAATGTTTACTACTCAATTGTTGAACGCAGGATAGGAAATACAATCTTCTTTCTTAACCATTTTTACCCCCCCCCCCCCCCAAAAAAAAAAAAAAAAAAAACTTCTATGGAGACAAAATTTAGCTCTAGACCAAGCTATGTACAAGGTTGGGGAATTAAAGATTGAACCGGAAGTTACCCCAAAAATATGATTCATAAATAAATTGTAAATTACTGCCTATAGGGGGGGGGCTATCATTTTTAAATGATAATACCTCTTTTTTACAGAAAACAGGGATGCAAAAGATAATTACTTTTTTCATTTAAGTGGAGACAGAAGAAAAGATATCAATTTCCCTGGGAAACCATTGAAATATTTTGATAGACCCAGGATCCCCCATTAGGACTTGTTCATTGTCTTGGGTATTTTGTGATTTCTCATAGGCTACTGGCCTAATTTGGCTTTTGTGTGTGCTCCCTTTTATTAAATTCTTTGGATCTTATTGAATGCCACGGCAAATCTATGACTCAGTTTTCCAATAATTTACAGTATATCTGAATAATTTCGACATTTTTGTTGTTGTCTCTGTACCCTTTACACATACCCTCAATTTTTTTTTTAAGGAACACTAAGCTGTTTAACGTTAATTTGCGTGTTAATTTATATTTGAACCATATAGTGACCTAGTTAATTATTAAGTAAATTATTTTTCTAATGAAAGCTGAGACGGTATCATATCAAGGTGGTATCCAAGGGGGGTAGGGAGGTATTACATTTAAATGATAATGTCTCGATTTTTTTATATGAAAGCAGGGATCCCAAAAACTTATTTTTTTTTTAATTTAAAGCAGAAACGGCATCCTATCAAGGTGGTATCCAGGGGGGGGGATAGTGAGCTATCATATTTAAATGATAATACCTCGATTTTTCTTTTAAGCAGGGGTGCCAATAAGTTAATTATTTTTTTTTTTATTTAAAGCAGAGACGGTATCCTATCAAGATCATATCCAGAGAGGGGGGATAGGGAGCTATTATATTTAAGTGATAGTACCTTTTTTTTTTATTGAAAGCAGGGATGCCAAAAAGTTGAAAAATTGATGAAAATTTAACAAGATTTTCGTGAGTTATACTTGATACAGCACTCGCATGGTTTTGTCGTCCAAAGGGAAAGGGACATAGGCGTCCAAATCGTTTTTTTCTTATTGATGCGCCGCGGAATCGAACTTTGAAAACTACTTTGAAAACATTCATTCATAAGTACCAGTCAGATTCACACTAAAACAAATTGGTGTGACGAAAGCGATATCGACATCCCCACCTAACGTTACGCTCGAGTGACAATGGCGCCCTTGGTCCAGTGCCCAAGTTACATTAAAAGGCCAGGCCATAATAAAAGCTTTCAATTTGGGAGGTTCAAGGAGGAGTCTTTGACAGTCTTATGACCTCAGGATACTAGATGTTGCAAATTTCGTTCTTACGGATCTACAGTGGTTTAAAAAATTATATCACCCCACAAATGATTACCAAAAATATGAACAAATATAACAAATGTAACATTTGGAATATTATAACACTTTTTTCAAAAATTTGGAATGAATCGCCAAAAGAAAAAATGAATAATATCAAAAGAGCAGCCAATTGCAATAAAAAAGCAGCAGTTAAGCCTTAGCCTACATGACATATATTCTATAAAGAAGCCAAAAAAAACTTTAAAATGCTTTTTTTTTTAATTGTTATTGAAAATTAGTTTTTAATACAAGAAGGCTTTTTTCAGGAATCCAAAAGAGCAAAAAAAAAAAAAAAAATCAATAGCAAAGTTGCCCATTTCAACTGTTTTAAAGGTGACAAAACAGATATAGGCCAAGGGTATTATGAAAAAATTAAGCTTCTAAGTTCAAAGTTATATTCAAGTTTTTACCCAGATAACTGACGAATTTTGTGATACGGTATTTGAAGTTTTGTATGCAGTATTGCTTGATGAAAAAAAAAAAAAACTAATTTTGATAATTATGTATGTTAGATAATAGCTAATAGATACTTCAATACTCGTATTATATAGGGTCCTGAAACGCCACAGCCATTTCGATTCTACCAGATTTCTTCTTCTCTTGATGAATAACGAAGAAGACCAGTTTCCAGCCAGCGACTTATGAATTTTTGAACTCATGAATAGGCTCGAATCTGTTGTAAATTTAAGCTTTGATTTGAGAAAGACTGATGAAAACATTAATGTTTGCGGGAACATGATCGCGCCGGCGGCGCGCCGCCGAATCTTTAAACCGCGATTACCGGACAGCGCACCGATATTTACCGGAAGTCAACATTGATCGCGCCGGCGGCGCGCCGCCGACATTTACCGGCAGCGCACGCCGACATCTTACCGGCAGCGCACCGCCGATATCTACCGCGGCGCGGCGCGACAATTTTGGACCCAGCCGCCGCATTAGGAATTCCCTCATCGACGCGGCGCCGGGGTTAGTGTCTTCTATTCGGCTACTGGCAATAATTTGGCTTGGAAAAACTTTATGTAGCTCCCTTTTTATTTAAATGCTTTGGTATTTCAGTTAGGTTAATTAGGTTAATTATGCATGCAGTTTTCAATATATTAACCCCCTCTAATGTGTGAATAATAACCCCAAATTATATTGTATCCTATCATTTTACACCAGGCGTTCAAGTTTTTTTTTTAACCCGGTACCTATAAATTTTGAGTCAACTTAATTTGGTGTTTTCTGAAAATGGACAGCACCCTAAAATTATTATATTTTTTTACCGCGATTTTGGTCATCAGATATCAAGGTTTGGAAAGTTTACTAATACCCCGATTTCTTGGGGGATATCCAATTTTTATCAACACTCGCGTTTTTTTATACATCTAATCCCAAAAGTTTTTTTTAATTTAAAGCTTCAAACGGCATCCTATCAAGTTTAATCCAGCACGGAAGGATCTTAGTGAGCTATCCCCATTTCTTTAAATGATAATACCTCGATTTTTTTTTAAGCAACTGGTGGATTTTAAAATTACTTTTTTAGATTATTTAAATTAAATGAAAAAACATTTTATATTTAATTGAAAAACTATGAAAGAAGTTGGGATAGGGAGCTATTCCGATAATTTAAGTTCATCGTTTTTTTTTTATTGAATATATCCGGGATAAAAAGTTAAAAAATTAAAATGTCCCGTCGTAACTAGATTTTCGTACCAATAATGATACAAATATGGTATTTGACGTTTTACCTCCATGGGTATGACATCAGAGCCCACCTATCGTTTTTTTCTTAGATTTCCTTTGAAATTTTTTTTGCCCGAAAAAAAACAAATCAAAGTCGATATAACCCAATTTTTTGGACATGGTGTTATCCCTAGCAAATATTATTTTAAAAGGCCACCATAAATTATAAAAACTCTTTGTTCGTTCAACTTCATCTCCTACACTTTCATAAGAACAGATAGATATAATGTTAAGTAAGACGGTTCTTCATATGTTTACAAAAGTATAATTTTCCCCAAAAGGATTAAAAAATTTCGACCTGAATAAAGATAACGAATGCTAAACATTTGGACATTTACAATCATTCGTGGTCAAACAATCTTGAGAATGATCAGTAAAAAATTATGACAAGTTCTAACGGGAGTACGAAAGTGTTTAAAAAAGCAGGTTAAATCGAACTTAGCTACCCCACAGAATTCTATAAAAGCCAAAAAAACACTTAAGTTTGGAATTTTGTTTTGTTTTGCTATTTTTGGTTGTACAAGAAGGCTGATTATTGTTTAATCCAAAAGAGCAAAAAATGTTAAAAAAATTAATCTTTTTCGCCCAGAAATTTTAAAGTTTTAAAAACTTTTAGAAAGTGTTATGTACAAAAAATTAAGCTTCTGCTTACCTCTCCCCGGCTTTTTTACCCAGAAAAACAAAAAATACCCCAAAATCCCCGTATGCAAATAAGCTTTCAAAAAAACTTTTTTGAATTGATGTTAATTTTTTAGTAGTGGAAGGAATTTGGTTTATATTGGGTAGTTCGCCACTCATTCAATTTTACCTGTGTAAAATCGAGAACTCTTGATGAACGGTTTCTTCGACCAGTTTCTTTCATATTATGACGAAAAGAAAAGGCTCAATCTGACAAAATAAGCTATGGAAAATATAAAAATTAACTGGCGTTCTATATTTGCGCCAATAAGGCGCGGCCGACAGTATTATTTGCAGAAAAACCAATTCTTACTTTCATCTAATGCAGAAAAATGATTTAACATAGTTTCCATTCAGACCCGCTATACTTTAACCCCCCCTCATGAATGTGCAAATATATAGCCCGAATTAATTTTAAAGCAACGAAGAAAACCATAATGTTTATTCAAAATTTACACGCTCGTAAACTTGAGTGAGGGCGTATAACATACAAGTGCCGGAATTATTTATGGAGAGAGAGCTGGATTTCTCGGTATTATTTAAAAACAATCAGAAATTAAATTTAGAAAAAGCACAAGTTTTTTCTAATGAAAGTAAGGATCATCATCAAAACTTAAAATGACCAAGAATTATTACGTATATGGAAGGAGTTGCCCCTTGCTATTTACGCTAAAGTTTGGACTTTTTGTCCTAATTCTTTAACAAACGATTCCTGAAACACAAAGTTGTAAACACCCGTTTGAAAAATTGGGGTAACGAAAAGTGGCAAGAATATAAATCTCGTTAATTTGGCTTTAACAACTCTTGATCGCTGAAACATTTATTTAACTGGCCGTTTAGTTAGAACAATAAGCTTTGTTTTAAAATTGTTAAAAAACAATTTGTTTAAAAAAAACTTTAACGTAAAGAGCGAGGTCTTGAGGAGGAGGCAACCCCTTTCATGTATGTAATAATTTCAGTTCGTATTAAGGTTCGATGTTGCTCCTTACATTCAGTTGAAAAACTTGTTGTTTTTATCTAATTACTTACAGATAGTATTTGTTAATGGGAAACACAAGTTTTTAAAGAAAAGTAAAGAGCCTCATTAAACCAAAAATGAGTAGAGATAAATTCAAATCATCTTCAAAGTAAAAAACTATGGAGTCTAATAGAAAAAAAATAAAAAGATATAGGATATTTTCTTATATGAAAAAGACTATGTCAGTAGTACCCCCTCCATTGATTCAAGCGGCCCAATAGCAGATTAACACAGGGAAATTTGATGGTTATGTTGTTTGATGTTTGTTGGTCATGTTATGTTGATGTGATTTGATGGATATGCTGTTTCTTGGTTAGGTTGTTGGTTATTGTTTGTTGCTTATATTATGCTTGATGTTGTTTGATGGTTATGGGATTTGATGGTTATGTTGGTTATGTTATGTTTGTTGGTGTTGGTTATGGTTGATGGATATGTTTGATGGTTATGATGTTTAATGTTACATTGTTTAATGTTTGATGTTTCTTGGTTTTGTTTTTTGTTTATTGGCTGTTGTTTAATGGTTATGTTTGTTTGTTATGTCACTTGATGGTTATGTTGGTTATGTTATGATGGTTATGTTTGTTGGTTATGTTATTTGATGTTGTTTGTGGTTGTGATGGTTATGTTGTTTGTTGGTTATGCGATTTGATTGTTATGTTGGTTATGTGATTTGATGTTGTTGTTGGTTATGTGATTCTATGATTGTTTGATGGTTATGTGATTTGATGGTTATGTTTTGATGGGTATGTTGGTTGTTGTTGATGGTTATTTTTTTTGGTTATGTTGGTTATGTTGTTTGATGGTTATGTTGTTGTTGGTTATGTTGGTTATGTGATTTGATGGTTATATTGGTTATGTGATTTGATGGTTATGTTGGTTATGTGATTTGATGGTTATGTTGTTTGTTGATTATGTGGTTTGATGGTTTCATGGCTATGTTGTTTGTTGGTTATGTTTGCAGGACATATTTGAAATTTGCAGGACATATTTGTTACTGTTTATTTTTGTAGGACATATCTGTTTGCAGGATATATGGGTTATGGCTTATATTATTTTGCAGGACATATGGGTTATGTTTGCAGGACATATTTGTTACTAGGCACTGCCACCCCTTTTCCGAGCACCCCAGTGTTTTTCTCAGACACATCCCCTTTGATTTTTCTGTGACATCACGACAGCCATAGTTTTTGATTTCTAACAGTACCCTATGACACACCCCCTAGTTTGTCTGTAATACACTCCCTTTGTTTTTCTATGCGATCTCGTCAGCCATAGTAATGGATTTCTAACGGTACCCTATGACAAACCCCCTTTGTTGTTCTGTGATACACTCCCTTTGTTTTTCTGTGACATCAAGTCAGCCATAGTATTGGATTTCTAAAGGTACCATATGACATAACCCTTTGTTTTTCTATGACAAGCCCTCACATGAAAGCCATTTTATTGATCCACTATACAAAAATATGCTTCCCCCAGGTTCTAGAAGACATTTTTATCGATCGAGAGTTAGTTTGTTTCTGGAAGTGAGAGTGTCAACATCGAAAAATGTTTTACACATGCCCATTATGCTTGTATACTTTTTGCAGCTGGTCGTCCTGTTACAATTGTACGTTGGCTGATGAATATAATGAAAAGTTTAAATTATCCAATTCATGTAAATTGCATTGAGGATATGCAGTGCAAATTAAAGACTGTAATTCTTGTCTTGAAGAGATTTGTGACTCTCATCCTAGAGAATTCTTATGCTCCAATTGTCACTATGATAAATGCGATCAATGGGAAAATACTTACCCCGGCATGATCGTGAGAAACCCTAAACGTGAGTTCAGTTTATTTTGAAAAGACTGGTATCGCCGCGGCTTTAAATTGTTTTGTGAAGAAGAACCTGGTCTACACTTCAATTGATGGAATAATAAAAAAGAGCCTGGTTCTTATGAAATCGTTGTACAGATACTGGCTGCTATGATTATAAACCTACAGACTTTGATCTCGCTGTTACAGAATGTGATTCTCATACGAGAATTTTATATGTGACATTCCTTCAAATAAGCAAATTGAAACCGTGAATTTTGTCATATGAATCAGAGTAGTAGTATTGACTTTACAAAGAGATTTAACAAAAGTCAAGAAACAATATATTGTAGAAAAATGTAACCCTGACCTAGCACGTCAAGACGAATACAAATTAAATCCTAACGAGCTGTTACGACTTATCGTTTCTGATGGTTACCTATACTTAGAAGAAGAAATCTAAAGGACACGGTTATTTGCATATATAAGTTTTATTAATAAACAAATTTACATACATTCTTAAAGCATTACACTTTTAAGGCACCGAAATTTATAATATAGAGGTAAGAAAGAGTATTTTCAACTAGAAAGTCGTTCAATCTAGGATTGTCGCTATAAATCTTGAGGAATTCCGTGTAAGTTTGTCCACGACTTCGAAAAATAAAATATAATAGGGCATGAAAACCACAGCTTTTCGTTGATTGATCGTGTACCCGCTTCCGATTTTTAATAATAGATTTTTCCTCCGCTCTGCTCAAAAAAATTTTTAATATCAGGTGTGTAGAATTTATACGGTAGGCCAAACGGATCAAAAATTTCTATATTGCTCCTTTTTGAAAGATGCATAACCAATGCCCCGTCTTTACACTGGAAGGACTGCTATTAACAATAATAAGGATATTGTCAACATATTGAATATACTCCAGAAAATCTGAATGTATGCAATAGTATTTATATTTGGACATGTCGGGGCTCATGTTAAATATATCGATTATTTAATTCGTGTTCATGGTGCCAAGTCTAATAAAACATTGCCATCAGGGGCAATTTCTCAATAGGTTTCAAATTGACTTAGCGAGATTAATGCAATACTTTCCTCCAACGGTTTCGGCAAAGTACACTCTAACCGTAGATTTCCCGTCCAGACAATACTCATATCTAGAGTACCGGACAACTCCAATACAAATATGCCATGCGTTTTTGCAAAACATTTCTTCACTTATACCATTTTCGAATAATTGAGAATCTCGATCTAGGGATTGCATTGTCAATTCGTAGAGGGTCCTGTAGGATTTATCAAAGGATATATTGTAGAGCGAGATTCCATTTACTTTACATACAAGTGATTAAAGTCCAAATAATTCAAATTTATGCGGGAAATCTGTCCATGATCCAACAGCACTAGCACTTTTTAGAAAAGCCAATGTCAATTTTGAAGGAATTTTACCATTGATAAATGACGAATCGGTATAGGTACGCGTACCTGTAGCAATGTGACGCTGATTCGTGATTGTATGAGGCATGAGCAATTTGATATTAATCCCAGAGGCTCTTAATTTTTCAATTGCCAATTCCACATAACTCCTAATTTGTTGTTTCCGTACATGAAGTATTGCCGAGGTGAGAGAGACTGTAACATTGGGTGCAGCGTCCAGTACTTTTCATATAATATAATGGACGGTGCGAGTTTTAGTTTATATATAAGTCTTTACATTAGGAGCCAGCCATTGGGGAATATTAAATATCTCATGATTTAGTTTCCCGACTAGATGAAAATCTTTAGTTGTCGCCTCTTTAAGAATATTGGTAGTGTTAGTATTTGTTTTATATTCATATCCGATATCCATAAATCTCAACTGCTTATAAGACATCGGGGTCATCAACAGGAATTGTACATAACTTGTATAATTTGAAAGATTGTTGCTCGTGCTGACAAATGTATCATTTATATAGACACTTATTTGTCGAAATAAATTGTGTAGTACACAATTTTCATAGGATAACCCTTCGGTAGCACTTGGTTTTTCACTGTTTGGTTTTTTAAGATGACATTGAAATCTATAAATTTTTAATTCAAATCGATAAAGCAGTCTTCATTGGAATAAATTTGAAAATGGAAATTTTCAGAGAGCGGTTGTTGCAGATAAAATTGTTCATAGTTTCTATGTTTTATAATGACATCTACATTTTCCACATTGAAAATATTTAGAGTTGAGGTGACTGAAGGGTGTAAATCTTTATGGGGTAGATATGCCATTTTTTCTAGGAAAAGAAATCACTTTTGGATCTTTTATTTTTTTATGCTTTACGCTTCCCGGCTGGATTAAGACTGATGAGTGATGGGGTCTTTCTCCTCCTTTTTAAACCTTTTTCGCGTTGTTTCAGTCGCTCACCGAGGGATCGCGCGCTCGAAGTGAGATTTTGCCAAACACTTTCTGTAATATCGTTCCCAGAGCCCCAATCGTGTATTGTAGAGGAAGCAAAATCCGCTACAACCGGTACTCTATATTTTCATGGCGAGGATAGTGCGGAGCAATACAGCTTAGCAAAATCAACTGCCGAGACCGTCCCCGGACATTGACAAACGACCCCTATAATAGTTCATTCCATGACCCTACTGCCTTGGTCCAAGAGTAGCAGCACAGCAATCAATATCAGGACAAACAAACTTAGTTCTATTAACCATTTCACTGAATGAGTCGAAAATGACATGTAATTACAGCCAAGCCTTTTGTTATTGCTAGTGGATCACCCAATTCGCTTCTTCATGTTAACTGATAGAGCTCCAAATAAGAAGTGTTGACTGGAACGTATTGAAGGTGCTTTAGATTGTAGTGATGAATATGGTCATTAGATGTTTTTCGTCAAGAACACGCAAGAGCGGGACTTTGGTATTGCCAACTCTTGATCTCTCGGCAAAGGATGCATAAAGAAATATACAACTGTCCGAGGAGAAGGCGGGCAGATACTCTGCGAAAATGACACGATTCATGCCACTAGCGCTTCCTGCACTTTTACCGTTGATTACATTACGTTTAAAACCAAGCACTTCTCTTAGATTATCATTGAGGATAACCTTTTCATTGTCAATGGGTGAAGTAATCAAGATTTTACCCTATTCCTTTGAATAATTGAATTGAAAGGTGCCATTTTTACAAAAGGAGATTTTTGTGTTGATTGTATGACACAATTCGTTCATAGTCCCAAAACTCCTTATATGGTAATGTGACAAAGGG
>JAPEVW010000736.1:0-53214 GCA_027921565.1 Artemia sinica
TATGAAGATAGAAGTAATAAGAAGATATAGTGGGATAAAAGAATAAGGTAAGTTATAAAAATAAAGGAAGGATCAAAATTAATAATTGGAGTAGACATGGCAGTAATAAAGTACCCATAAAGATTTTTTGAGAGAAATTAAGTTATTTTTGGTGAGACAGTTGGCTGTATAATGTTGTTTGCTACTTCTTGAATCAAGGTATTTTCCTAATCTGAATTAGTTTTTGAATAAATGTGAAAATCGTGGGTTCATTTACGGTGCCAACCAAGTCAGGCAGAAGATAGGACAGTAATAAAGTACCCCAGAAATTTTTTTTTAGAAAGGGAAGTTTTATTTTTGGCGAGAACAGTTACTGGTCAATGTTTGCTAGTTCATAAATTCAGGTTTATTTGCTAATCTAATATGTCGGAAAAGATGCAAAATCGGCTTTTTCATGGGGGGGGGGGGGGGGGGGGGGGGGGGGGGGGGGGGGGGGTTGATGGTGCCGACAGAGGCAAGTGCCCCTAGAAAATTGAAAGGTTTAGAAAATAAGAATATTTTAGAATAAGTTAAAAAATAAAAATAAAGCTCAAGTAAATAAGAAAGATAAGCGTATAAAGTACCACCGATAAAATCTTAACAAAAGAGAAAGTTTTATTATTTTTTTGGTGAGACTCTACTGTAAAACAATGGTTGGCTAATTCCTGAATTCAAGTGTATGCCTATTCCATGATATGTTCCCGGGGAGAATTGCGAAATTGACCGTTCAATTTGAGGGTGCTCCACAAGCAGCTTGGAAAAGATAATCATTCTTAGAAGAGAATAATAATAATAATAATAAATGGGTAAAAAGTAAAAAAAAAATCAATATTAAAGAAGATAATCAATAATTAAAGTACCCAGAAAAGTTTTTTGAAGAAATGAGATGTTAATTTATATTTGGTAAACATTTTTGGCTATATTCTATTTGCGAATTCTTCAATTCAATTTCGCTATTCTGATAGGTTTTCGAAAAATTGGTGACAATTGATTTCATTTGAATTGAATGCCCACAGGAGCGGATAGAGATAACAATATATCGAGAAAATTAAGAGTAATAAGATAAAAGTAAAAAAATAAAATAAAATTAACAAGAAGATACATTCATAAGAACCCCAGGAAATTTTTAGAAAGAGAAGGTTAATTTTTTTCATGAACAAGTACATATCCGCCGCAACTGGATTCAGGTAATTTGCCTTATCTAATTTTTGTCGGGAAAAAATGTGAAAATTGAGTTCTTGTATGGTAACAGCAGAACATGCTAAAAAGATAGGCATAATAAGAAGAATAAAATATAGAATAAGAGTAAAAAAATTAACATAAAATTAAGCACCTAGAAAAGATAAGCAGTGATTGTGTTTATTTCTTCAAAAAAAAAAAAAAAATAAAAGACTCAAGAAAATGTTTAGAAAGAGAATCTATTTTTATTTGGGTGAAAAAAACCAGTTTTGCAATAAACGCGAATGGTTGCCTCAATTCTGAATTTCAAATATTTTTGCTATCTGATATGTCAGAAAAATACTGAAAAATTGACGTTTCACTATAAATGCAACATAGCATGGCATAATATAGCCTGTTCTAAATATAATAAAAATGAAGATACTGGAATAAAAGGTAAAAATAAAGAAGGGAATAACTTTAATCGCAATTTTTTTTAGAAAGTGAAGGTTAACCAATTTTGGTGAGAATTTTCTGTAACTATTGCCTGGGCAGTGCTAAATTCACCGCATTTTTTCTTATCTGATTTGTCGGAAGAAAAAATAATAACATTTTATGTTCGTGAATGGTCCCCAACAACTCGCAGTGCCTAGAGAATAGGCAGTAAATAAAAAACAATAAAGTAATAAGAAATAAAAATAATTTATAAATAAACATTAAGTACTAAGGAGATACAGTAATAAAGAGCGAAAAAAAGTTTTTGCAAAGAGAAGGTTTTAATATTTTGGTGAGACATTTTCTGTAACAATTGCTAAATCTGAGTTTAGTAGTTGATATCTACTATGTTTCGGAAAAAAAACAGTATAAAAATGAGTTCAGTGGGAGGTGGTTTTTTGACGAGCAGGCTTAAAAGATACATACCGTTTCTTTACTTGACCTTTAATTTTTTAACTTGGTTCGGCAACGACTGCGAAGCAATTTCCTGGCCAATCCAATATCAACAGTTTCCGTGGTACCAAACCGGAAGTTAGATCGCGACCCATCCAATGCTTAACCGAAACTCTAGAAAAACGGGTTTTTTGGAGACCAATGTTTAGTAGCAAGAAATCAGAATCTTCATGCCGCTTTCAATATAGATACGTCTTCAAGGTTTGATCCCTCCCATGCAAAATAGGCGCCTCTGAAAAATTTTTGCTGTTTTTTTAAAAAAAAGGGAAAGAACCCCCTAAATTTTTGATAGAGCCCTTGGATTGAAATCAACACCATCATAATTCAGCGTAATCAGAGAACCCGAACTGTATAGGGTCAAGCTCTATTCTTACAAAAATGTGGGGGGATTTTGCATTTTTTGCAAAGAAGATCCACAATGGCGTGTTTTTTTTTTTTTTCCAGGGGTATCGAATCCGACCCGTTGGTCCTAAGAAATCTCGTGGAGACTCATTTTCGAAAGTAAATTTTTCTTATTGCCCTTTTGTTAAGTGGACCAAAAAAATGGAGGGCGAATGAGGCCCCCCCTCGCCACGCTCATTTTTTTTCCAAGTCAGCTGAATTTTCAAAAAATTTTTGAGATAGCCATTGTGTTTTCCGCATGGTTGAAATTGATACATATCCTTTTAGGATGACTTAATCCCCCCGAATCCCCCCCCCCCCCCCCCCCCCCCCCCCCCCCACCACACCCCCCCCCCCCCCCCACCCCCCCCCCCCCCCCCCCCACCCGCGGGGATGGCTGAAAGTTATGAAACTTTGCTCATGTTAACATATATTATTTGTTTTATTAGAATATCACGGACGTTTTTTTTCAGGGGGGTTTTTTTTTCTGGTAATAATGGGTGGGTGTTGTTTTTTTGGTTTATGTTGGGGAGGATCGTGCCATGAAGGAGAGTGTTTCATGGGGGAAGGGGCATTGCCCTTATGAAGGGTGCGCCAGAATTTCTTTCTCCAGCATTATTTTAAAAAAGAAGATCATAATTATATAAAAAAAATTAATTTAAGTTTTCCTGAAAATAGTTTTAACCATCAAAACTTAAAACGAAAAGAAATATTCGGTTGCACTGAGTTCTACCCCCCTATCCAGATACCTTCTGTCCCCTTTAAGCCAAGATTTTTTTAGTGCATAAGATCTATTTATTCTAAATAACGGGCTTTTGTTGGATTAAGGGGTTTTTTTTTATTTTTAAAGATTTTGAAACAAATTCGAACTTTACCTTTTAAAAAAGCGAGGTTATTGACTATTGAAACGAGCCCCTTTAATATATGCCAATTAAATATATGAATATAGAATGTTTCGTTTAACGTAAGTATTCGTAAGTTACGTAGATACTTATTACTAAATAAAACCCTTTCTAAACAAATTTAAACAAGTTTTTGGAGAGCCAGTTTAACCAAATAAAAAGTAAGATCTAAGTGGGGCAATTTTTCGTTTTAATTATTCATGTACGGTGGAAGCCAAAATCAAACCCTGCAATCATTTTTCAAAAACTTGTCCAAAATTATCAAAAAACAAGTTTTGTTTTTTGACTGGAAAGTAAGGAACGACGTTAAACTTAAACCGAACAAAATTTTCCGTAATAAAGGGGCTGTCCCCTCCTCAACGCTCGCTGCTTTTCCGCCTAAAGTTTTTGACTTTTCTCACAACTCTTATTTTTTTTAAACGATTAAAAAAAACTTTGAGGCGTAAAGAGGCGAGGCGTTGAGGAGGGGACTCCCCTTTTCAGATACGAATACTTTTCTGTTTCGGTTTAAGTTTTTAAGCGTCTTTTCTTACTTTTTCAGTTAAAAAACTTGTTTTTTTTTATTTAATATTTTTTGTCCACCCGATTTGAGCTTCCATCTTTCGCGGTCCCATGCTCCTTTCCGGTGTGTTTCGAACCAGGTTCTTGTCCCAGATCGTTCGCCAACGCGAATCACCCTTTTGGGTTTCGAGGTCAGCTTGACGCAGCCAAGTCACGTTTTATCGTTGTTCCCCCATTTGGCGTTTTCCATCCAGCCGGGGAGTAGGCTGGCATTAGGGCTGGGTTTTGGTCCAGGCCCTGAAGACAGCCCATCTGTCTCCACCGTGCTCCCTAACTCGTACTGGAAAAACCAGGATTTTCTAGAATTTTCCTTTTTGTTTTGATACAGCATCATTCATTGTCGGTGTTTTTACCAAGTGTTTCCAACGCACCAGAAAAAAACACTATGGGGAAAATAATTTCGGTAAATTTTTGACGATGCTTTGTTCGCTGTCCAAAATTCACACAGACCAATCGTTTCCTTTTTTCTTTTTTGTCAAACGAATAACCCTTATTTTCAACCAGCTAATGTCGCCCAAGGTTTTAGTGGCTATTATCCTATATTGACATTTTCTATGAGACAGTCTGGAGTATTTTTTCATTCATGGCTTTTGGAACCCTCAAAAATTGAAAAAATGATTTTGCCTTTTACTACTTGTAATGGAATTGATTATTTAACTCAAATTAATAAGGGTTTTTCTTTTTTGAAAATTTTCTAACGTTATACATATAACAAGATAGGATGAATTTGTCTTTTCTAAAAAATGTTTTTTTCTTTGGTAATTCCCATTACCATAAGCCAGTGGTTTTTGAAGCATTTTATCTTGAATTGTTTCAGTCAATAACAATGTTAATTCATAATGAGATGTTAGGCCCCATTCCACATATTTATTATATATATATATATATTTAATTGACTATATATGATACGTAATATAGTAGATTATATATAGTATTATATTATATATTATATATTGTTATATTATATATATATAATATTCTATATAATTATTTTTTTCCAATTTCCCCTTCCTATTTGGTACAAGATTTTTAGGGTTTAATATTCGTATATATTTTTTTTCTCACTCTCCACTGTGTTTATTGTTTTTTTTTTTTGTTTTTTTTTTACCCCGTTTTGCGTATTTTTCTGCGCCAATTTCTGTTGCCACAACAATCAGAAAAATTGCGTATAGCCTTCGGTGATGATATGTTATTTTCCCTTTGTTTCTGCCTGAATTTTTTTCACACACGAGCCCTTATTTTTCAAAAACGTTCTGGCGCCCAATTGAGTTTTCTGAAACTGCATTGACGATTTTCATGGAGATCTTTTTTCATATAAAAAATGAGTTTTTTGGATTTTTGCCTAATTTTTAAGCCGGAGACCTATTTATGGTTCTGTATAAGTTTTCACTGAACCAGTTTATGGAATCAGAGTGTTATTTGGCTGTTCCATGTACTTTGAAGTTGTGGTGGTTCAATAAGCAGATTTTAATCACCAAGTGGTGGTCCTTGTCGAGGCCCATAAACAAATAAAACAGAGTAATGTTGACTGGCAAAAAAAGCAAATTTTACAAGTGTAAAAAGAATATTTGTCGTTAGGTAAATTTATCTATCATGAAGCCGTTACACGGGCCAAGCTTCATACTTTGAATTTGAAACGACCACACCACCAAACATAGGACACATAATTTAAATACGGCCACGCCACGAGAAATGTAATTTCAAAATGGATATGGTACGGAGACCCAAATTACCATAAAAACTATTGAAAATTTAAAAAAATGAAAACCAAAAAATCCCCCCCCCAATCTTCAAACGGTAAAAAAGTATCCTCAAGAAAAAAAAAAAAAAAACATTATAAAAAATATTCAATACTTCTTTGTTGATAGGATCCCAAGCAACCCTGCTGCCTCCCTACTCCTTCAGCCCCTCCTGACGCCCTGAGTTATTGAAAAAAGGCGCCCCTGAAACTTTTTTTTTCCTGTATTTCATTTGCTTCACGTTGTACTCTTTTTTGACTGGTTGCATAGAACCTCACCTTGGTATTAAACTGTTCTTAATTATCTAGAATATAGCCAGTCGCAAAGACCTTGTTCTATATTGTCAGGTAATTCATCGACCGTGCTTTTGGCAAATGTCTCGCAGACACCAAACTCCCCCCGGCCTTAATGAAAGTCAAATTTTGAATTAAAAAACAAATCATCGTCTTTTTTCGCAAGTCGCATCTTTTTTAGAGTTTTAAACAAGTGTGTTTGATCAGAAAGAGAGAGAGCGATAGATAGGCAAAGGATGAATGCATTTAAAATAAGTCGAAGAAGGTCTATAACCTTAAGGCGTTTTTTCAGAACTGATTAAAAGAGTATAATGTTCAACAGTTTTTTTATTTCATGCTTTGGTATTTTCCTTGCTCATTAAGAAACTTATCAAGAAAAGGTCCTATCATTTTTGGGGAATCTTTCAAGCAAGAAATTTCTCAACGGTACTCTCGCGTAGGAGCTAAGTCTGACCTCCCTCGATGTTTAATAGGGATTGTAGT
This sequence comes from Artemia sinica, assembly GCA_027921565.1. Taxonomy (NCBI): domain Eukaryota; kingdom Metazoa; phylum Arthropoda; class Branchiopoda; order Anostraca; family Artemiidae; genus Artemia; species Artemia sinica. The sequence continues at coordinate 6,484 of JAPEVW010000736.1, forward strand.
AAATTTAGGTAATTACAATTTAAAATTAGTAGCAAAGCAAAATGCCTTACATGATGGTTTTTAGCTAACCACGCTTTGTAGGCAAAAATTATTTTCCAATACAACTCCTGATGCTTTCCCGAGCTCCATAATTATCCATGTCAAAAAATAATTAAGACTGTGAAGAGACCTAAACGACTACAATACTCACTTTAGCCAAGCCTCTACTTTTAATTTTGAATGACAGGTTTTTTCCGTGTGTCTTTGATTATTGGAATTGAAGAGTTTAAGCTTTTTTTCTTAATTTTTTGGTTGCTAGTGGAAAAAAAATATATGATTGAAAAAACATCAAACCTATGAGCACATTCCTTCCTAGTTTTTTTGAATAAAGCGGCTGCATTCGTCATCTTCGTCCCACAACTTCGAAAACCGAATTTTTGAAAACTGCTAAAGCGATTAAAAATATGAAGATTGCTAAATATGGCCTTGGTACATAAGGCTAACATCATTAGACCATAAGGCCGCAAAGTATAACTCAACTAAACATAGCTGGATTAATGTTGCCGTAGTTTGAGCCTGGGAATTGGAAAATTTCTAAGTTCGCCTTTTTAGGGAGTCAGAAGTGATTGGGATAGACGTAAGATGGCGCTTTTTTATAAGAAGTTAGGTTTTGTCGGTGTTTACTAATCAGAGGCAACCTTCACTTGGGTCAATCTTTAAAAAACATAGAATGATGAGTGATTCCGTTAAAGACGTTTGAGGATCCTCTATAGGGAGGACAAACTGCGGCAGGGCAGTAAAGATCGAAATCAATGAACAAACGACCTCTTGCAAACGGCTGCCTCGACCCTTTTCTGGAGTACGTGAAAGACTGGGGACCTTTGCGGTCAAACTCTTTTCCCATTTGAGGAGGAGCGCCCCTTCGAGGGAAATTAATAGCCTAGTAAACGGACACCGCATTCTGCACGCGATTTATGATTAATGGATAATTCTTCGTGAGATTGGTTCTGTTTTGGACGGTGCGGTTTTTCGGGCTGAAAAACTTTCTTTCTAGCTAAATTTATCTTACTATGGGTGTGGCCTACCTCGTATTAGCAATAATATTTGTTTTAGGTATGAATAATATAATGGCGTTCGGAGGTAATAGTGCCTGTGAGACTGTGTGCAGGATTTTCGGACCTCGTTGTTGATAGTAAGTACAAACATGGCTAGTGTGCTTGAAAACCCATTGTTTGCCAACAAGATGGACCCAGGATTGTCAACAACGGCTTACCTTAGACCTTAAGATCCGCACGTTTTACCTCCTGAGGCAACCCCAGGGCAATCACGGAAGGAGCCTCCCCATTCTTCCCTTCAGTATTTGCTGCTGACGAGTGATATTCCCTTCCGCAATTTCGGTTGAAGCGGAAGGCATTGTTGCAGGTTTCGTAGGAATCTCTTTGGTAGGGTCTTGGTCGCAAATCAGTGTGTTTCTGGGTATTTCACCGGGCTGTGAGTTGTCTGGTGCGTTTTTGCCAGTGGTAAAGCGGCCTTTTTTTGGGACTTCTATGGTTCATCTCGTATCGTAGGACATCGCCCAAAATTATCCACCCTTCCTTACTCTGATGAATGGTCCGGCTTATTAGAGGATTGTTTGCGTCCATTTTCATGGATGGAACCTGTGGTTTGTCCCACCTTATCTGTGACCGCATGGATGTGTGTCCAATATTCTTAACGAAGACACGAGTTTTCAAAAAGCCAGGAACCCTCTTTCCTCTATTTGTTCGTTTGATTCAAGTGCCATGTTGCTGCTTTGCGTAGAGTAGTATTGGTAATAATATTGCTTGTTGAAAAGGCTTAGCTTTAATTGCGGCAAGAGAAAATCTTGAGATCTCCATACTTGAACGTAGTTTGTTGAGAGGCGCCATTGCCTGTCCTAGTGTCTGATGAGTATTTATTTCACTTTTCACTAGCGAGGCCGGTGTTGTTTCTTTCAATGAATTTACTTCCCAAGATATTTGAACTAGAAACCTTTTATTCAACATTTTGGGTTCACCACATTTTTTAATGGACAGGTGAGAGTCACTAGTCCGCCCCTGCATGTTGGTTTTTCTCAGCATTCACACGGAGAGCCCAAGATGGTTTTGCCTTTACCGTGACATAGTTCCGAAGCAATTCTTGAAGCTCAGAAACTGAAGCTTTTCAGAAACCCTCATATCCCAGGGTAGGAAGCAGCTGAAATAGGTTGATATAGAATTTTTTTTTTTAGCTCAGGGCAGGAAGGATGGGGTACCATAGAACAAAGAGTTAGGTTTTCTCATGCTATGGAATAAAGGAAAGATGCCTAAGTCCCTTGTCTTAAGGCTGGGAAGGTACAGTAATAATAGACTTACTTCATTGCTTCATTTTATGACTGAAAAGCTCAGGGTATCAGTTATTAGTAAAGTATATACCCCTGTGTAGGACGCGACCTGACGGAGATACTAGCGACTTCAGATGAATTTTACTTTGCAGTATACAGGAGCCAAAATTAGGAACCGCAAAAAGGGGTTTTTTTTCCCCCCCCCCCCCCACCCCCCCCAGGGGGTAAAAAAGAAAAAAGAAAAAAAAAAATTGTGTTTTTTAGGAGGTCCGTTTACTAGGAGATTTAACGCCCATGGTTGTAGGTAAATAGGGATCTAGTGGTATCTAGCTAGGTAAATTTTTGGTGTAAAGAAAAGTAAAACAGTAATGGGTCAGCTAAACGTACTTTTGCAATTTTGTAGGTAACAACAATCCTAGTTTTATAACCAATACGGTGTTCTTTTCTTTCATAATGGCCCATAAATGTTAACATGGTATTCACGGGTTGTGTTAAGACAGCAAACTAATTGATTTATGCCTATAGTAAACCAGAGACTGGGGCTAGGATCAATTGCAAGATACTGAGGGTTATATAGGAGTGCTGTTATTGATGTGTAGAAAAGTAAAGATTACCATGCTAGTAGTATCTAGGTTTAATTTAAAGCTTGAAATTTGAAAAAGGGTAACTACCTCCCAGGAAGTTGTATGATTGTTGGTAGCCTCCAGGATGAAAATTTGAGAGAAACGTTTCCAGGAAACAGTGACCTACTACTTGATCGAGTTTCAAAATTTTGACAATATGGAAGATTGGTTGGAATAATTTTAGAAAAAACAAGTGTATTAAATTTGCTGATGGGTGTCCCCTTAGGCAAGAAAGTAGACTGCAGCGTAGAATATTAGTGAAAAGGCTTATGGTTTAAATAGAAGTGGTAAGAAGGGGCCCTTCGTAGACCAGAATTAATCTGAGGTGATAGATAATCCAGTGAAAAACAAAAAAATTAATGTAAAGAAAGTGGAGAGGAAAACATTAAACATATGAACTAAGGAGGTGTTGAAGTTGAGGGGCCATGGATTAAAATTGTCCCGAGGATTCTGGAGATTCAGCTAAGACGGCCCATAATAGTAAAATATTGTACTGGCAGTTAATAAGTTTGAGAGGGAGTTATCAAGTCTGGACGTGTACCAGTTAAAGATAGGAAAACGGTGCCGCAAATTAGGGATAAGGACAAAGACTTAACAGAGAGACTGGGGCAGAACCTTTTGAGAATGTGCTAAAACCGAGGATAGGAGTGGCAGGAAAAAGATTATAGAGGAAAATGTCAAAAGTTTGTGGTGAACACTTGGATTCTGAAAGGAAAAATTGTTTTGTGAGGAAGAATTTAGCGACAGTAACTGAACTGAAGTAATTTAAAAAAATAATTAAGGGCTCCAGGCGCACTGATAATTGTGGTAAGATGAATTTTTTTAATTATGGTGGCTCTTTATGAGGTTATAGAATAAAGTCACTGAAGGTTGTGAAATATGATTTTTTTGAAAAGGGAAGTAACCTAAACGATTTTAGAAGAAACCCTCAATTAAACCACCGTATAAGAAAGGTTGATTAAGAAGTTGAGTTTTTGTCAGTTACCTATTGCAAGGCATTAGTCCCCTAGTCTCTGCTTAGGTAGCAAATTACTTAGTAATATGATTACTTTTTAGACTGAGGAGAATGCGTGTAGACCCAAGGTTGTTTTTTAAGAGAAAGAACATTGCGGCCGTTCTAGAAAAGGTGAGAAGATTGTTTGAACTAAAATGGTTTCACTTTTAAGGTTAATAATTGAGAATGTGCCCTGATGTTTATAAACACCTTTGGTAGTCAGTTTATATAGATATGAGCAAGCGGTTGTTTTTTTCGATGTTCCTGTTTGAAAGAAGAGCTTTAGCAAAGGTTCCCTTATTCCTTGTATGGGTTATATCTCAGGAACAAATTGATATGATGTTTTTGTTAGTAAACCGAAGGACTGCCAGGAATCACTTACAAGAATACTAGGGTAAGCATAGGAAGTGTGGCTGTTATGTGATGTTAAAAGTCAATAGTCACATATAGTCGTGTCCAAGGGTAATTTAAAGCTGAAATATCGGAAGGGTAACTACCGTCCGGGAAGTTATGATGTTGGTAGACTCCAGGAAATGAGAATTTTGAGAGAAACTTTTCCAGGAACAGTTGAATACTAAACTTTGAGAGGTTTTTTTTTTAACAATTTGATAATAGTGGAAAGATGGTTTTTTTTGGAATAAAGTTATTAGAAAAAATAATTGGTTGTGAGAGTTGCTGAAGGTGTATTTAGGGAAGGAAAGCGAAGAAGTGCAGCTAAAGATTATTAGTTGAAAAACGCTTTCATGTGTTAACTAGAAGGGAGAAAGGACTTTTAGGTCCAAGAATTTATCTGAGTGATAGACACGTATGAAACACACAACAGAAATGTAAGAGAAGTGAGAAGCATTTCAAATATGAAAACTAGGAGGGGGTGAAGTGGCAGACAGGCCATGGATTAAAATTTGGCCGAGGAGTTCCTTGGAAAGATGCAGCCTAGAAGATCAACATAAGTAAAAATTCTTGTAAACGGGACGTTTCAACAAATTTGAGAGCGAAATTTAGTCAACCTCGGACTTTTCCCCAGTGAAAGATAGGAATGGGTCCCCGCAATTAGCGATAAGACAAAAACCAAGAGAGATGGGCCGAAACCATTTTGAGAATTTGCTTAACCGAGATAGAGTGTGCAGGCATGACAAAATATAGAGATAAATGAAAAAGTTTGTTGATGACCTTGGATGTGAAGGAACGATTTTGGTTTTTGTGAGGAGGGAATTAGCAAAGCAGTTACTAAAAAGGATAAAGAATAATAAGGGTCCAGGTGGCCTGATAGGGTGGTAAACTGAGTTTCTTAAATATGGTGTGGCTCTGAGGTTAGGTAAATAAGTTTACTGAAAGATTATGAATATTGATTTTTTTGAACAAGGTTGAAGTTACCTAAAACCGATATGAGGAAAACCCTTAATTAATCCACTTTATAAGAAAGGTGATAAAGTGGAGTGTGGTAATTATCGAGGTGCATTAGTCTGGTCTCGTAGGCAGTATGAACTTAGTAATATGATACTCTTTTTAGTACTGAGAGATGTCCGTAGACAAAGTTTTGTAAGAGAAGAGCGCACGTGCGGTTTTAGAAAAGGTAGGAATGGTGTCGACCAAAATTTTTCACGTCTTAGGCTAATAATTGAGAAGTGCCCTCTGAGGTTTCAAACACCTTTTTGGGTCCTCAGGTCCCCCTTATAGAATTATGAGCAAGCATTCGATTTCTGTTTGATTTAGAAGAGCTTAGTAAAGGTTTTTGTTATCTTGTATTGAGGTATACCCCAAGAAACAAATACATTAAAGTGTTATTTCGTGGCTATGTCCGAGAAAACAAATGCCTTCGGTTAAGGTAGGAAATGATGTTTTAGCAGCTGGTTTCTGTTATTAAATCAGAAAGTTAAGCAGGGTTATGTTTCTTATCCCCACCTTGTAGGATGTTATTTTGATGGACTTTATTTAAGGAGGCACAGAAAAGGCACAATGGGAGACCACGGATCAAATAGGGAGAGAAAAAAAAAAAAAAAAAAAAAAAAAAAAAAAAAAAAAAAAAGACAAGAAAAAAAAAAAAAGAAAAAAAAAAAAAAAAAAAAAAAAAGTCAAAAAAAAAAAAAAAAAAGAAAAAAAAAAAAAAGAAAAAAAAAAAAAAGAAAAAAAAAAAAAAAAAAAAAAAAAAGAAAAAGAAATAAAAAAAAAAAAAAAAAAGAAAAAAAGAAACAAAAAAAAAAAAAAAAAAAAAAAAACAAAAAAAAAAAAAGTCTCCTGGACTTTGGATTAGGCTGATGATTTAAGCATCCTAGATTGACAAGTGGGTGAGCAAAATGGAATGAAGTTTTAGTTTACCGGTTTTGGCGAGTTTCAGGGTGCTAGAATTTTGTTTTTGAAAATTAATGTTAGGAAGACTAAGTACTAAGGCTAGGAATAAGTGAAGGATGAAAAGGTGACGTTTTTTTGTAATTGAAAAGATGATCAGGTGGCTGCAGCTTCCACTTTACCTTGGTAGTATTATTAGTAAAGATGGTAGGAGCAAGTGAAAGATGTTTAAATATAGCAATAGCCCAAGGCTCAGGGTGTTTTTCTTTGTTTTCTGCCAGTTTAAAAAAAAAAAAGTCTAGAAGAATAAGGAGAATGAGTTCCTGCAAACCCAAGATTAGTATATTTAGAAGCTACACGTTGAACTGACACGTTGGTCAAATATGAGCTTCTGAAGCATGGATAACCGCTACGCCATCGCTCGGAAAAGCGGACTGAAAGATTTGGCTTAGATGTTTTCCAGAGAAAATTGCTTTAAGGATGTGTTTCTGGGTAACCTTACCTCGGCCACTGACTGACCGTATTTCAACACAATAGGCCTATAGTTCGACAAAAATGTGGTTCATATAACCGCCTTCCTATGAGGGGCTAATGAATGCAAGAAAGGTTGAGGTGGCGAGGGCAGCGTTGTGCGGAATTGAAGGATGGCAAAGATTGCACCGAAGTGATTGTTTTTTGTTTATTTTCGGCCCCAACCATCTCAGGCTAAAACTGGAAAGCAGGTCGTCCCCCCGTTTCTGCGGGTTGGAGGAACGTCATATAAGAAAGATTTAAAGGAGAATGGGGAACTTCGTGGGCGGGTTTGTAAAAAGGGAGGCTTTTGAATAGATTTTGGGGTGGAGGGAGGAGCGGTGCGTAGCGTGGTTTGGCCTCAGGCCGGCCTTGGTGCTGCAGTGAAGTCCGTTTATTCAGTAGTAGTAGTAGTTAGTGGTTTTTTAGGTTAAGTTAAAGGAGGTTAGTAAGCTGGGTTTTTTTATTTAAATCAGGAGTTTAAGCAGGATTGTTTGTTTTTCTATCCCCCATTTTGTATGGATCATTTTTTTGATGGACTTTTGAATATGTTTTTTTTTTTTTTGTTTTGTTTTTTTTTTTTTTGGTTTTTTTTTTAAAAAAGGGAAGACAGCACCAAAAAACAAAGGAAAAGGCAATGGAGGGACCATGGAATCAAATGAAGAGGAAAAAAACTCTCTTGGACTTAGATTTATGCTGATGATTTTAAAGCATCCCTGAGATTGAAATTGTGGAGCAAACATGAATAATAAACTTTTTTATAGAGGTTTTTTGCAAGTTTTAAGGCGTGCTCAATATAGGTTTTTTGAGAATTAAGGTTAAGAGAAGAACTAAGTCCCACTAAGGCTAGGAATAAGTGACGGATTGAAAAGATTGACGCCTGGGTTAACGAAGAGATGTGAATCAGGGGTGGGCAGCTTCACTTACCGTGTAAGTTATATTTGTTTTGACGTAAAGACCGGTTGGGAACAGTGAAGATGTTAAAAAGGTTAGAATCAGATCAAGGCTCGGGTGTGTTTTTTTTTTTTTACAGTTTTAAAAAAATTGGAAGAATAGGAACATAAGCCTGCAAAACCCAAACGTTAGAATATTAGAAGTCTACAGTGAATGACAGTTTGTCAAATATGGCTCCTGAAGGCTTGGACCGCTCCGAAAAAGCGGATACAGGATTTGCCTAGATGTTTTTTCCAGAGAAAAATTGCCCCCTACGGATTTGTTTTTGTTCTGGGTAACCCCGGCGTGACCTGCCCGTATATCAAACCAAAAGGCTATAGCAAAAAATGTGGTTTATATACCGCTCTCTAGGGCTATAATGAAAGAAAGGCCTGAGGTGGCTAGGGCCAAACGTTTTGTTTGCGCGATGAAGGATGACAGATTGCGCGAAAGGACTGTCCCTTTCGGCCAACCATATAGGGCCTAAACGGAATCAGATCGTCCTCGTCCTGGGGTGGGAGGATGTCCATAGAAAAGAAAGTTTTTTTTACGGAACTGGGAACTTCATCGAGAGGGGTTGTAAAGGAGGGAGGGCTTTGGAATATATTGGATAATGAGGGAGAAAGTGTGCGTAAGAATGTTGTTGGCCTCAGGCCGCCTTGCGTGCTGTGGTGAGTTTGTTTTACAAGTAGTAGTAGTAGTAAAGGACATTGGCCGCTGTACTATTGAAATGCGTCGCTGTGTCAGATAAATGGAAAGCCCTACCGGAATAAGTTTTTTACGACTTTCCCTTCATCCAGCCTTTAAGGTAGAGGGCTGGGTAGATTTTATTCAGTTAAAATATATTGAAACATCTGTGAATTTTAGAGGCATTTGCACTTATGTTCCCTACAATATATCATATTATAATATCTCTCGGAAAAGTCCTAAAGTTTTTCAATTTTGCAACTGGAAGTTTTTTTTCAGAAGTACTTTTTCCTTTGTGAATGTAGCTTTTAACTTCTTTTTTTTCCTTTTATTTTGGGTTATTAGGGGCAAAAATATCGACCGAAGAAACCAAATTCCCCCCTCCGGGCCGGGACTTTTTTGGAAAAGGCCCAAAAAAAACAGCGCCCTCGAGATATGAAGAAATTATTGCCAGGGATTTGTGCCAAGTATACAAACTGACTCCGGAAGTGCCTTGATATTTGAACAGCTGAAGTTCACGCCTCAGTGCCCTATAGAGAAATATAACAGGTGCTCTCTTCTGAATTTTACTATTTTGCATATAATGAATCTCTCTCCACTACTTGGTTTTTTTTGCTTGAATTTCATCAAGTAATATAGATATATATATATATATATATATATATATATAGATATATATTATATAGATTATATATATATAGAATATTCTATATTATATATATATATATATATATATATATATATATAATTATACTATTATTATATATAGATATATATTATATCTATATATATATTATTATATATAATGGTTATATTCATATATTCTAATATATATATATCATATAATTATATCAATATATTCTATACTATTATATATATTATTTATATATATTATATATATATATATTATATATCTAACCGGTTTGCCTTTGGTTTTGATAGGAATATGTTTTGTTAACGGACCCCTTAGTTTTTTAGTCCAGCTTTGTAGCAGCTGGAATTAGGATCCCTCCTCCCCTGTATTTGCCCTCCAACCTTCCCCCCCCCCGCACTCCCCCAAAAAAAACTTTTTTCCCCCCCCCTCCCCTCCAGGGGGGAATTTTTCCCCCCCCCCCCCCCCCCCCCCCAAAACCAAAAAAAAAAGAAAACCCCCCCCCAGGAAAAAAAAAACCTTCCCCCCCCCGTTTAGGGGGAAAAAAAATTTCTTTATGAACCTCCCTCGCCCTCCTCCCTTAAAGTAGGACCATATGTGAGCCACAGAATTAATAATGATGGACAGCGATTTTGAACTTGAACCCTCCCCAATGGTTATTTTTTGCTGATCCAACTTGTAATAGTGCCACTTTTTTGAATTTCGGGGAGGAGTGTAGGTTGCCCTCATTTAACCAACCCCCCTTTTGTTTCCGTTTGCTACCCGATGTGTTCAGGACATGTTTTACTCCTAATAATTTTTAAAAAGCAAACAAGAGGATTCGAGAAAATAACGTATTTTTAGCGAATACGTTTCAGTCCCGTACGATTCAAGGATAAAAAGTTGTACAAGAAAAAAATAATACTTATATGGATAAAACGACAATTCACCCAAAGCCCTGTTTAAAAAAAAATCCAAACCAGAATCTCACAAGTATAAAGCGAATCAATATTTGGTATAAAAACGAGAAAAAATAGAAACCATTTAATAACTAGAAAAATAGCATGGGGTTGTCAAAGAGAAAAAACGGAAAAAACGATTGCTTGAAAAAAAAATCTGGGTCACAAAGGGGCAAAAATTAAAAAGAAAATGCCATGTATAACAAGTGGGACAACACGAGTTTTGGGACTATAGATGAACACACACAACTGAAAAACTGAAACGAAAACAGAAGAGCCTTTATGTTAGTTTGGCGGACATATTAAGAATGTATTAAGGTTGCTCCCACAGATAACAATCTTTCGAAACTTTTTTTTTGGAACCGCATAAATCTACGAAAATAAGTTTGACATCCCTGTTTTTTTTGTGAAGGCTACAGCGGAGAGATACGTGTGTTTCAAGTGTTTTGACGTGAAAAATAGTAAAAATGCTCTCAGTGGGGGTATTGGAAATGGAGGACTTAGCAAAAACTCAAGAAAAGAGTAGTTCCGTCCTTTTCTTGGGAAGAGGGTAAAGGCGGTGCAGAATTTTTACGGCGGCAAAGAGAGTGGGGAATTTTACCCGAAGCTTCTGAATGAATCCTGAGCGGAGTTCCGTTTCGGACCTACTCAATTTTGTTTTGTGTAAGTTCACTGGTAAGATGTGGATGCCAGACCTAGCGCAATTAATAGTTCCAATGGACGGCATGGACAAAAGGATATGTAAACACGTAGGTGAAAAAAAAAAAAAAAACAAAACAATTGTCCCCCCCCCTAAAAATTTCCCTTGGGCCCCCCCCAACCAAAAAACTTTTTTAACTTGCGGGTCCCCCCCCCCCCCCCCGAAGAACAAAAAAGAAAGAAGGGGGAGGAGGGAAAAATTGGTGAAAAAAAGAAAAATTCCCCCTTTTCCCCCCCCCCCCCATGAGCTTAACCCCCCTTTAATTGGGTAGTATAATTAACAAAGCAATAATAGTAGGAATATTATGAATAAAAGAAAAAAAATTAGAATAAATCAGTTTTAATTATTGGACAGGGTTGCGAATTGTTGCTATAGTGCTATTGTGTTTTTTGTTTTTTGGTTGTGTTTTTTAAGTTCTTAGAGGTTTTGTTTTTAAGAAAAACCCCGTGAGTTTTTTTTTCCCTTGCCAATACCTAGAATTTGTGGATATTGTGGAAACTTTATTCAGGCAAGTTCCCCTTTCGTACCGTGAGCTCAGGCACTAAAGACTCTTTATATTACGAGACGTCAAAGAGACGCTTATTTTAGGAACTTTTTCACGCAGCGCTTTTTCATTTAGGATAGAAATCAGAATACGCCTCTATTATAGCCTATTTTGACTATTCTATTGTGGTGGGTTTTTTCCCTTAGAAAACACGGCTTCATTCATCCATCAAATCGTCAAAACCCTACTTTAGCTTAACTTGCCATAATAAAAAATACCCTGAAATAAACCAGTGGTGGGTTTCTCGCGCTCGGGGACAGAAATCTTGATTAGTTTTCCCACAAGTCAACCACAAGATTTTCAGGCCAATATTAACGTAGAATTTTTCCGTTTATGAATCAACGTAAATTTTTTCAATTTATTAATCAATTAATTTTTTAGTTTTTTTTTAATTTATCATTTAAATATTTAAATTTATCTGAATTTAATTGTTTTAAATTATCATTTATTTTCATTTATTTTATTAAGTTAATTGGGATATTTCTACTAATTATTTCTAGTTTATTAACTGCACCCTTCTGCTTAATGGAAAAAAAAAATCACAAATTCGAAAGTGATTATACCGTTAGACTATATCCCCTAATAATTTTTGCACCCCCTAAAATTTCTGTGCCTAAATTTCTGCGCCGGGCAAGTGCCCCCCCCCCCCTTTTCCCTCCCCTAAAACCGCCTCTGAATAGTTCTAAGAAGGATCTACCAATAAAGGCTCATAACATTTGTATTGCTAATAGATGAATCTCCAATTACTTGTGGTGAAATTTCTCCTCGCATAAATGGAATGGGCCCAGTTTCGTCTAACGGTCCCTCGAGACAATTTAGAGCACGAAGCAAGTGTTGAAACGAAGGTCCTTGGGCCTGATGGATGAACCCCCAGAAAAAAAAAAATATTGCGCTGAAGTCCCAGAGCTTGAGGCAAAAGTTTAATGGTTGATGATTTTCCTTGTTGTTTTGAAGTAAGTTTGTTTTACTGTCATTATTTTTCTTTATAACCTCCAGTAAAATGATAAATTTTATACAAAGTGGACCTTCTCCCCCCTAGCCCTTCTTACAAGTTCATTCTTTTAACGTTGAATAACTGTGCTTGTTGTAAAATTTAATGCCATTTTCTTTCCCATCTAATGACAAAACAGTGATTACATTTTAGACCCCTTTGTCACTACTTTTTTCACGCCTAAAGAACCCATATCTGACATTATACATTATACTGAGATCATTGCCAAAAAACCCGTTGCGTTCTCAGCACCAAGCCAAGCTGTTCTCAAAGGACGATCAGCAGTGTTTCTTTACTACACCACCTAAGATGCTTCTTGGTGTACTTTTTCCCGGCTGATTTTTTTTTATTTTTATTTTTTTTTTTTTTTTTTTTAAGAAACTTATAAAGTGTTTTTTTGGCAATTTTTCTCGGAAGTATAAATTGTCAGATCCGACTTCTAGTGTGTGATAGCTATGATTTTCCTAGTTTTTTCTTACTTTTTTATTACTTATTATCAACTCAGCTTTTTGGTATTGATGCGTTGGTTGAAAAATATGGTGGAAGAAACGGGCCCTCCTAATTTGGGGTAGGCGAATATTCTAAATATTCTGCGTTTTAATTCTACAGGTTTTATATTTTCTCGGAAGTATAAATTGTCAGATCCGACTTTTTAGGTAGGTTGTGATAGATATGATTTTACTAGTTGTTTTCTAACTTTTTTATCTTTAATAATCAACTCTCAGCTTTTTTGGTATTGATCGTTTTTGAAAATATGGTGGAGGACACGGGGCTTAATTCGGTACGAATAATTCTGTGTTTTATCTACAGGTGTTATATGTCTCCCGTTATTACGTGAAAAACAAAAACACGCAATCTGTGTGAATTCATATGGGGCTGAAAACGATGCTCACGACGAATGAAATTACAACTGGAAGTTTAAATTCTGTCAGTCAAGTTGGAAGAAACAAACAAATAAATGGCTAATTTTTCCAACAATGTACGGAACAAGCAAAAAGAGAAACTTTCAAACATTTCGATACTATGCTTGACAATAGTAATCATTGAACATATCAACCAATGAATAAATTTAAAAGTACCCCTAAAATGAAATATTGTCACTTATTTTATTAAAACAAAACATGTCCATCTATTTCTGCAGCTAACGAAACCTGACTCTATTGCCAATCTATATAATCATAAATACTCACTTGCCTTTAGGCTTCAGATACCCGTCACATATCGTACACATGATTGTTTTCAGATTAGTAAGTCGGCTGAGAGTTCCAACATTGCCATTCTGTAAGCAGGATGAGTGTGCTAACTTCTCTCCCTTTAGTGGTTTTGCTTTGTTATTCCATGTTTATGTTTGATTTTTTTTCTTTTTGTGCTCTTTTTCTAGTTCTTATCCTTACTTACTATGTTTTGTTTGATAAGAAATTTCCTTTATGCTGAAAAAAAATCATGTAATAAGAGCTGATTCAACTAGTACCATTAAATCATCTTCAATATGGCTGAAATGCCCCCCTGCGGAAATAATTATAACTATACTGTGAAATAATTATATTTCCGCATATTATAATTATAGGTGGCATTATAGATGGCAGGATGCGGAAATAACTGTGGAAAAACCGTGTTAAACACAAATTGTTGTCATTTCATAAGCTTCCTTTTTGGAACGCTTTTTACTGCTCCTAATACTAGAGGTTTTTTTTGCATCCTGTAGAGATATTGCGCTTTATACTCAAATTAGGCTCTATTTAATTTCCTGTCTTCTTTTGTTCCTAATGTACTAATTGACTTCTTTCAGGCGACTATCCTTTCCACAGTACTCAAATTGATGTTAGTTACTTTGGCGGCCGAATTATATCTCATCTGGGGTAGCCAGTGGAGCTGATGCCTGGATTGCAGAAAAGTGGTGTCCCCCAATATCAGCCGTCTTCTTGATGCGCTCGTAAGTTGGACTATTTGGTTTTGTTGGTATTCTTATAAAATGATTTTGTTGGGCATCTTGTATTTTAACTTGGGAGCAATTGGGGAGAAAAAAATTATGTAATAGAATTAGAAATGGTTTTGAATATGATTTTAGAATCAGCAAAAAACTGGCTTTATGTAAATTCACATTTGACTCAATAAAAAGTTCAGAATGATTTTCTTGATATGTTTTTTTATTTTTCTTTTTTTTGATTATTCGTTCTTCTTGTACTGAGGACGCCTGAGCGCATGGGTCCCCTTGGCGCCGTAAAATAAATCCGGGTTGGCAATCCCCCCCTCCCCTTGTGCAGATTTTTAAAAATACCTTTTTTTTTGTTATTTTCCTTGAAAAAAATGTCTCTTTTCTATTTTCGTTTTGACAAATTGAACAAGCAAAAAGATGGGATGGACAAAGAACAAGTGAATAGATAAGAAGTTTTGAAGTTCCTGAAACATTTTTTTTTTTGCTTATCTTTTTTTAAGCTGAAAAGGCACGGAATGTATCCTTATAGTTTTTCCTGAAAACCTTTGGCTATTTTTGTATAAATAAAAAATTATTTGGTTCGTTTTACCCCTATCGACAAAAATTCCATCTTACAATTTTTTAATTTTTTGCCATGTCAATAAAGTAAAACATCAATAGTATAAAGAGCTTAACAGGATATGGACTAGAAAAATCACGCGTGTGTATTCGTAATGCCATCTAATTTACGACCCTTTTTTGTCTTCTGGCGTTTTGGTCTAAAAATCGGGTCAAATCAAAACGTCCCAAATTCTCGTAGATAATTCTACGAGAATTTGGGAAAGTTTTGACCCGATTTTAGACCGTCGGTCAAAAACTTCCAAATTCTCGTAGAGATAATTTTCCCAAATTTCGTTGATTTATCACAGCGCGAAGTTTGGGAAGTGTTTGACCCGATTTACGACGTCCGGTCAAAAAACTTCCCAAATTTTTTGCATTGAAAATTTTCAACGAAATTTGGGAAAATTATCTACGAGAATTTGGGAAGTTTTTGACCCAATTTAGGACCTTCATACAAATCGGGGTCAAAACGTTATACATTTACGTGCTGACATAACCTTTTCTAAGAATTTATTGTGCAGTACACAAACCCATCTCCCTTGTCACAAATCAGTAAATTGCGTGAATTTTGAATGCTCTTTTTTACATTTTATTAGATTAGCCTATCTTCTTTCAATACTCTTTTTAAATAGGCTAAAATCAAGTCCAATATTGTGTTCCTGTTTAGGAACAGATGAATCTTGATCAAAATAATTGGGTTGTGAGTACTGGGGGTCTTATCCTATAAGCCCTTTGGGCTATATCTGGTCCCATAAGGAAGGGGGATAGGTAATAATTGTGATAAATTATAGCCTAATGCCGTAGCACATGTCATGCGTTTAGATAATTAGGACTAGGCTAAGATGTAATGTATAAGCAGTCTCATTTACACAAGGAGACATGTTTTTAATAAAGCAACTCTTACTTTATGGATATGCAAAAAATGATCCTAGTTAGGTATATCTTTACCAACTCATATTATTGACTTACAACATAAAGGTGATATATACCACTCAATGCCTTTTTTTTTCATATTCTTTCCAAATACAATAATCATTTTTGTTTGGAAATGAATTTTACCCCCACACTTATATATACTAATTCAAGTATATATTTGCACATCATCAGGGGGGGGGGGGGCAATTTTATTTCTGATATAAATGGGAGGTTAACTTTAAATATATCCCAACCCCCTAAATGTGCAAATATTACACTGAATTAGGTATATAGGAAACGTGGGGGGTAAAAATTTCATTTCTGATAAAAATGAAGTATTATATTTGGAAAGAGTGTAAAAAAAGCATTGAGTGGTATATTCAACTTTACTTTGTAAGGTCAGGTAATATGATTTTGTAAAAATTTTACCCTAAGTTTAACATATTTTCAAGGGGAATAAATTAAAATCAAGTAGGCTATTTTGCCAGGCATCAAGGCTAATTATAGAAAAAAGCCAAGACAGATAGTCCAAGTTTTTTGAAAGGCCAAGTCTGGGGATAAGCCATTGTAAGGATTGTATAAAAATGATGTTTTCATTTCATTGTTGGTAGATAAGTCTATTTTATCATCCATCCAAAATATACATTTTCACATTTTTCCCAATAATCTCTACAACAAAAATTAGGGAAAAAGTATAAATGAAAAAATGAGAATAGTAGGGCAAAATTTGGGGGCCAAAAAATGTATGTTGCAAAAACAGCAATGTGGGAAAATTGGGTCTAAACATTTGGACAACATCATGATTATATTGCTGAAGCAAATCCCATCTCCTTTGTCACAATCATTGAATGCACATTTTATTTGAAATGCATCTCTTTTTTAGTGAGAAGCAAAAATGTCTACTGAAAACTCTCGCATTCTTTTGATTTTAAGTAGGTAAAAAGAATTGAATATTTAAAGAAGGGTATGTTGGCATTCCCCTTGTTTTGATATGGACCTACATTTAGATAACAATCCTGCTTCTAATAGTAACCCAACAAATTTGTTTACAGACCAACTGAAAATATTATAAATATCTAAATGTCCTTAGAAGAAGGAAACATCCAAAAATTGATTATAATTAATAAGTTCTTGATGTATATCACAAGAGAGGAAATAAATACCCATAAATGTATGATGCCTTTTTTTTTCCCAAAGAAAAACATAATGTTTTGCAGGAGCTGACCAATCCTCTTAGAGAAAGATAAAATCATGGAAAGAAGTCTCTGAAATTCTTGGCATTAGTATAAGTACTGCCAAAGAAGGCTTTTGTCATAGTGGGGGTCAGTTTCAGAATCTGCTGTCATATTACAGGCGTTAATGAGTATTTTTTTTTTCTTATCACACATTCATTCTAATCTTTTTGACAAAAAAATTAGGGTAAAAATAACCAGTGATGAAACCATGTTTATTATGTTTTAAAATATAACCCTAAACTTGTTATTCATCAAAAATGAACTGAAATGTATATATCATTGAATAGCTATGCTTAGAAACCTAATAAATGTATTTATTAAAAATGTTTTCTAGACAACAGCTTCCTTGTTTGATTATTTACGAGGGCCTCTTGACCATGGAAAAGGAATTTCTGAAGTAATTTGGTTTTACATATATGGCAAATAGATGCTCCATTTATTTTTTATATTTGATTTAGTTCAAAATCTCCCTCAATGTTCTGTCAAATTTTCACCATCAATATATGAAGTCTAATTCTACTAGTATCAAGTAGTAGTGGTAGTGGTAGGAACAGTAGTAGCAGTTATAGTTTAATTATTATGTATAGTAGCATCAAGCAGTATTGATAGCAGTATTTATGCTTAGTGTGTTTTGATTTAGTTTCAAGTTTTTCCATTTCAACAGTTTTTCTCAGATATGTTTCCAATATCCCTCAGCCTAAGTAAGTACTTGCTACAGAATTAGTAGTTTCTATTTTTAGTAGTAGTTGTGGTTTAGTAAAAAAAAAGGGTTTTTTTTTTTTTTTTTTTTTTTTGAAAAAAAAAGCAGCAAAAAAGTAGTAGTAGTAGCCGCATATATGGCCTTTTGATAATTGTTCATCTCCTTATATTTTCTGAAAGTTCCAAATTAACATACTCAGTCATTCCTGAAATAACACCTTCTACAAACCCTTATACACATAACAAGTTTTGATTAAGTTGCACATTTCCTGAAAGACCCATTTTAATGGCCTTTAGGTATTTTTGGGAAAGTAGAAGTCAAACATACATACCTTTTCTCAATAACATTATACTATATGTAAAAACAATGAACAAATTGCATAACTTACACAGGCCCTTGACCTGATGGCCTTGGGATGGTTTTTTGGGGGAGGGGGGTTTGAGATCCCCAATTTGCATAATTACTTAAACCTTTCAATAATGCCTGATAAAAATTGATGTCTTGAAGTTTTTGTTTGGATGTTTGGTTTTGTGGGTGTGGAGGGTGGGTAGGGTTGGGTTTTGCTCTTAAATCACTTGACTCATTAAAAAGGGCAATATAACTTCCTTTTTATTAAAATCAAATAAGAAGATCAATCTGAATTTTTAAATGACCACCGCCCCTTACCAGTTAAAACCTATATACCCAAAGGACCTAAATGAAAGCCCTGATCCAGGGTTCTGGGGAAATGTGTCAACCCTGAACAAAATGGACCATTGCACAATTCAATCAGATGTGTTTTTGGTGGGAATAATTGGGGGGGACTAGTTGGCCTCCATCACTTTTGTCTCTTAAAATGGAACTAGAACTACTAATGTTCAACCCAAAAAAACATGAACTGCCTCTAAAGGGTTTTTTGTAAAACCATCCCCCCCCCTTCCCCCCAAATTAAGGGAAAAAAAAAAAAAAAAAAAAAGAACCAAAAAATGCCCCAGCAAGCATAACTTATAACTAATTCCCCCTAGGCCCTCTGGTGGTTTGTATCAACCCCAAAAGCTTTGTTATATGATTGTTGGACTATTTTTAATAGAAGTACTGTCCCCTCAACAATTTTTATTGGATGCATCTTCTGAAAACAGTGACCCATGTGTGAAATAGAAGGGAGGGGGCATGCTGTGTTGTTCTGATCACTTCGACCCTAAAAATGGCATTAGAACTTCTCATTTTACCAATCCTTTTAAATGATTGTTGAAAAAACGCAGTGGCAAAAAATACAAAAACCTACCAGAAAACTAGAACAGCCAGGATGAATGCCATCTATAAAAAAAAATTATCATTTCAGAATACAAATTTTTGAAAACAGGCAAAAACATTTTATTAAAAGAATGGCTTTTTTCATATATGTTTATTGCAAAGGTTGGAAAAAAGAAGGTAAAGATAAGGTTCTCCCCCTTAAAAATATGGTTAACTAGGATCATTTTGTGCATATTATGAAGTAAGAATTTGTTTTCTTTTACATGTCTCCTTATGTAATGGACTACTCATATAGACATTTTCACCCTAGTGCTAATTGAGATTGGTTTTGACTACAATTTTTTTCTTGGCACCATTTAAACTTTGGCCAAAGTTATCCCCTTACAAGTCCTAGCCCAAAGATTTTATTACTATTATTCTTAAACTTTAGTGTAAAATTCTTGTTTGGAGCTCACTTTTAATTATTATGGAAAGTGGGGTTTTTTTAAATTAGGAAAATGAAATTGGGATGGTTCTATTCTACAGACAAAATTTATGTCCAGGAAATATATTTGAAGTACCTACTTCTGCTTCCTTCTCACTCTAGAGGGCAGTGACTTTTTTTTTGATGCTCCTTCTCACTCAAGAGGGCAATGAAAACTTTTGATGACCTTTAAATAATCTTTGTGTTTATAGAATGAAAACTTTCGTTGATTTTAACCTAAATGCTATAAAAACTATAGACTACTTGGCTTTTATTTTCTTATTTGAATTTTTATTTTATATTAAAATCTTTACTTGTAAATCCATGGACAAAATTCAGTTTCCAGTAAACTCTTCTGGATAGCTTTACCTAACTTTTTTGTGACTTCCCTGGCATAAAAATAAAAGTAATGACATTATTTTATGACTTTTCAGTTACTAAAACTTAATTTTTTAAAACAGCTTATTAGAGTCACAAGAAAGTGGTTGCAATTATTTCTATTCAGAGGACTGCTTTGATAGAAGTATTGTTGCATTACTTTTTCTCAAATTTTGAAGATGCCTAGCTATAGTATATAGGCAAAGAATTGAAAAAAAGTCTACCAATAAATTTTTTTTCAGTGAAATGCAAATTCCAAATAAATAATAATCACTATGGGATCATAAAAGACATCCTAAATGCATCCCCCCCCCCACCCCCCTAAAAAATATATTTGGTACAACACAAGCTCTAGGCCATACATAAAGTACTGATATTGAAAATATGATGCCCCATAGTAACAAAATTATGGAAACTACAACAAAGAATTATGAAAGCAGGTGCTCAGAAATGCATCATTTAAAACACCTAACCTAACGGCAACTCTATCTGTTAAATTTTAGTTACAATTTATGTCTGCCAGTAGTTTTATGACATTAAGGCGGCTAGCTGGTTATCTGAGAGATTGCACACATTCTGTCTCCAGGACTTGGGACTTGACCTTATTTTACTGACCAGTCTGACTTGCAATGCTGGTGATTTTACATCAGTATTAAGCCCAGATGCCAATAAATAGGCATCACCAATGCTATCAATGTATTTTGTGTTGACCCTCCCAGCATTTATGATCAAAGGCACATCCGCCCCCTTTACATATAGGAATCCCCTTAAGCAGTCCCACCCTCCCCCCCCCGTTTTACATATAGGACTGTTTTTTTGTTCAGTTTTCTGTCACCTTTTGTTCTTTCTGACTTATATGAAAAGGTTGAATTTTTGTAATAAATGAAACTACATACTCACTGAGATTTTCCTTCTTTAAGCGTAAGACAGTTCTTAATCTGCATAGGAAGGAAATAAATCATATACCAGCACCCTCACCCAAAAAGATGATGGCAACTACCCCCCCCCCCCATGCTCTTTTTTTATTACTAAAAAGACTAATGATGCAAAATTGTTACCTAGCCATTTTTTCGATGGAACATAGTTTCGCAGGTCCAATAACTTACCTTTTTGCAGATTATAATGGGACTTACTACACTCCTCCCATAGGCTGCGGTAAAGGATTGCCCTTAGTTATGTGATGGCATATTATTGAATGTAGCCTAATAGCTTGTAGCCTATTGTGCTATTTGGAAATGTATTCAATTTTGTTGAGGGGAGATTCCCCACAGAGAGGGGCAGTTTTTGTTTTTGGGGGGGGGAGAGGAGAAGGGGATTTTCCTGGCAGATTTTTGGAAAAATGGTTGATAAACCTAAATAATAATAAAAAAATTCTAATGAAATAGAGAACAACATTATAACTTAAATCTAACAGGAATTACTCTGTATGTGAGGGAATGCCCTTCTTCAACCACTGCTTAAAAAAAAACTGTTTTTAAAAAAATTATAAAAAATTTTAGCATACAGTACAAGGGGGAGGCCCCCCCTTCACACATGGGATAATTTCTGTTTTTTTTTTTAGTTTTTCAAATTTGTTTCTTACTTTTGTTTGGAAAAAACTTGTTCTTTTTTTTTTTTGTCAAGCAGTTAGGGGTACACAAACTGTGAGTAAGGAGCCTGTGTTCCTCAATAATAAACAAAAGCTTTAACAAATAGAGTTTTGGGATGACAATAGATACATCAAAAAGAACCACATTTTTGATTGCTTATATGCAAATTATGTAACAACCTGAGAAATATTGCCAACTTTTTTTGAAAAAGGGGGAAATGCTCCCAAAACATCAACTGACCTTAATGAAAATCACACCATAAGATTCAGCATACCAGAAAAACCCTACTATAGAGGTTTCAACTCCTGTCTACAAAAAATTGAAAATTTTGACGTTTTTTTTGCAAGAAGAAAGATCCATGGATGCATTTTATATTTTTTTTGTTTTCCCAGGGGTGATTGTAAGTCAAATCGAAATTGTGCAAAAGGTCAGGAGAGGGCTCATTTGAAATAGAAAACTTAAAAGTTATAGTGTCCTCTTCAAGTGACCAAAAACTGGAGGGTAGCTAGCCCAATTCCCATGCCGCATTTTTTCCTCAAAGTCACCCAATCAAATTTTTAGATAGCCATTTTCTTCAGCATAGAGTCAAAAAGAGGTATTAAAAATGTCTTTAGAGATGACCTTAACCCCCCATAACCCCCCACATCATGTGAAGCATCTTTTCATGGGGGGAAGGAATTTTCCATGGAGGGGGAGCCACGAGTTTCCAATATTATTAAAAAAAAAATCAGAATATAAATTAAAAAATAAAGTTTTTCAACTGGAAGTAAAGAACAACATTAAACTTAAAAACAAACAAGTAGGAATTATTATGTACAATGAGTTGGGGTTGCCCCTCCTTTTATAACATATTGGTCCCATTTATTCTGCCAATCTGTCTCTCAACCATCACCCTGTACCTATTAATTGAATCCCAACTGTGACAAAACAAGAACTGTAAAAACCTTTGGCACATGGGGTGGCAAAGGAATGTATTGGAAACATATAATGTTTTTTGGGCTATATATTTTTGTACTTATTACGGCAGGTTGAGGGGAAATTATAGTATAGAGCTGTGACATGATTTTCCTCTGGGTAATGTAGGCTAAGCAGAAGGGTCCCACTTGTGCTTGATGCTGTCCCTACTGTTTTTAGTTGGGTGGAAAAAGATATCCAAAAAAGTCCCCTCTGAAAGAAAAGAGCCCAAAGTGAGTTTTTGATTTTTGTCAAAGCTGGAGAGTTTGCCCCTTCTGTCGCCTGTTTAAAGAAAACGGATTCATAATTGAAGCTTTGTTTCATTTCATCTTAAGGGTGACCTATATTTGCAAACACTGCTTCATTAAAAAGTTGTTTTTAAAGGGTACTTTTATTTATTTGGTGTCTTTTTCCTAAAAGGATTTTTTTAAAATCTCTAAATTGATAATACATTTTATTACAAATTAGTTATTCATACCTGAGGTCAATTTTGCAAGTTTTGACCTACTTTGGAATCACATTTTCTCAAATCACATTTAAATGCATTGAAGCTAGCGAACATAGACCTCCTGTCTGTTTAGCAGAAAATTGATGGACATAAGTAAGTTTTATTGCACTAAAGCCCTAGGGCCATGGCAAACTCAAAAAAAGAAAAATTAGCTTTAAATTACTTGACATTACATAAGCATAACAGAAACAAAGAAAAACAAATTCACAAAATTTCCACTTCTGCTACTCAATTTGGTGCCACCTGATGCAATTGTCCTAAAATTTTAAATCTTGAAAAACCTTCACCCTTTTATTACATTCAACAGCCGTCCTCTCATGACATAACACTCTTATCCATACATCCACAGTTCAGGCAAAAGTAAGGACCATCTTACTTGCATTTCTTCATTTCTACTTACATTGATGTGTGTGTTAAAAGAATTTTTGTGTGGCTAAGTCAGTAGGTTGTACTTAAATTAAAATATTTTTTTTCCTAATTTTTGAACATTTTAAATTGGTCAATAAGGTAGAAGGTTAGATTTTCAAAATTTTTAGTGACCAAAATATTGTCAATCATATTAAGTGCACTTGAAAGAGCAACCACTGGTAATAGGACCCACAGAACTAATTTAAGGTGATAAAAAAATGTTTTTTATTGCCTGAAAATTTGGCAAAACTAGAGAAAGGCTCCTCAATAATTAATAGCTTAAAAATCTCTACTAGTTAACGCGTGTCAGCAAAACACCATTTGTTTGAAATCAGAATGGCTGAAAAACTTATTTATCCCTAATCATTGGCTTTGAGACCTTTGGCTGATTGGTCAAAATGCTTTTGAAAATCACTGAAGATAAAATGTTGTGTGCAAACTGAACACAATATGTAAGTAAGTATGTATGGTGTCACTAGACTTTTAAGGTCCCCCCCAACTGGTAGTAACTGATCTTCCATTTTTTGTGGCCCTTTAGCCAGGAAGTGCAATGGGAAGCTAGGGGCAAGTAATCCTATGCTTTTGCATGCCCTTCCTGCTTACCTTCCCCCAGATTTCTCCAGGTACCCATTTAAAGCTTGGGTCCCATCTATGGCTGGCGATTACAGAGTACCATCTCCAACCCATATTCCACACCAAATAAACTGGCAATAGCCAGGAATTGAACCTGTGCCCTTGGACAAAGGAAAATTCTCCAACCCCGAGCGTCGCCATCACTTAAGCCAGAACACTAATGGGACCAGGGAAAAAATATTTGGAAACAATATATTAATATAACAATATAAACATAAACAACAATATAACAATAAACATATATTTATTGATGTATTTTTATACCTTCTTTTATGCACTAGATGACTAACTGCTATTGAACACAAAAATCTGCCTAGAGTTTTTTTATTACAAGAAACCCCCCCACCTGTCCCCATGCCTCAAAAGATACCATAATGTGATCCCTTAATCATGTAACATCCTTTGTCATAATTTGTCAACCACCAAAAAAAACCACAAAGAAGTACATTTTGTTGATATTTCCCAATCATGCTGCACTCACCACCAAATGGCACCTGCCTAAGTAACCAGTCATCATAAAAGTAACTATGTCTTGTTCCCCCATCTTATAGAGAACTTGGGAGACAAGAATACAACTCAACAAAGAGGCATATCCTCCCCCACAAAAGGTTATAAACTCCAATATTCCTCAAACTAGAACTAGAAGAAACATATACCAAATTAAAAAAGAAGTCAAACGTATGCAGACCAAATCCAAGTATCCAAGATAATCAACTGAAGACAATCAAATGAGAAAGCTTAGTATACAAGTCAGTCAGCAAAACATCAAATGAGAAGCTTAGTCATACAATCAGTCATGAAGCAGTAGAAAATATAGATTTGCAGCAGGAAATCTATAAGAACAAATTCATCAAGAAAAAAGATAGGGGAAGATATACCTTACATAAACTCCAATCTTTATAAAAGAACAATTCACATCCAAATAATGTTTTTTGATAGATAACTTGATATATAAAAACATTGAAAAATGGGAACCAGTTAAAACTTTTGACACTAATCCTAAATTTTTAAAGAACTATTACAAATTTTTCAAAGTTTAATTACAAGTGATAATTGGGAAAAAGGAACTAAAATTCGCCTTTGCAAGACAAGAACAGTAATTACTCAAATCAACAAGTGGAAAGGGTAGATAAGAGACATGTTAGAATTATGGCAAGATGTGAAACAGAACAGATTAAAAAACAGATGTACAGTAAATTAAGTGAACAAAATTAATATGCCAGAAAAATAAGTGTAATATTGTGAATCCTTTGGTTTTATTTTACTATATTGTTTAAGTTTTGGTAACCTAGTGTTGTTTTTTGTTTTTATACTTTGAAATACCCAGCATCAATTTTGAACAACAAACGCTAATACTTATTTATGTTAATCCTAACAAAAACAAAAAATACTAAACCTTAACTAAAAATGGCAACATAAGAGAAAACAATTAAAGCTTGGTAGTTAAAGAAATTAAATTAACTAATTATTGTCCAGTGTGTTTAAAAAATATTATTTTACATTTAAGTGACCATTATTATGATCAAAGAGGTAGGAATATAATCTAATGATATTATTGTAATTTTAAGTAAAAAGGAACTTTTTTTTTTTTTAAATTATTAATCCCGCTCATGGTAATGAAGCATATTTCTTTACATAAAAATAAATGAACAATGTTTTAATTGTAAATAATAAATGCCATGAACATAAAATTATTTAATTATATGATTGTGGCTTGCATCATCACTGGGGGAAGGGGAAGGATATATGCAATGTACTGCATTGCCCAAGAAAAGCATTTCCTTTTTGCATAGAAAGCAAAAAATTGGCATCTTTTGAAAAAAGTATTGTTTTTAAATGACCATACAATTTTTGCAATAGCTCATGGGCAATTGCTTACGTGCAAAGTATAGCATACTTGCTGGGTGTTGCCCTAGTCATCTTGAATTTTGTTTCCCAAGTAGGAATTTCAAAAGTTTTTTGCTGTCATCCTTTATTTTAGTTTTGAAGCAAATTTAAAGTTTTTTGGGGGTGGTTCATATAAATTGTACGTTTTTTTTTGCACTTTCTTATTAAAATCTAACTTTTTTTTTGCGTATATTTAAGGATTTTGCATCTAAACACAGAGTTCAAATGTGTGTTAGTCTTTTTTTTTTGTTGTATATCTTCCACACACATGGGAAAGGTCAGCAAACGCAGTTGTTTTACAGTAGATACAGTAGAATTACACACTGAAACTGATTTTGTGAATAAGAAAGTCATTCTTAGAACGTATTCCCCAGGAGACACACTCAAAATATGCCATATTTGTCCCTGTTTTTTGTCAATTGTTCATTTTTTAATGTGAGTACTAATAAATTTATTGTTTATTATGATTTCCTGTTTTTTGTATTGTCAGATGTCAGACAAGCCTCTCGCAAACTCTAGGTAATGTGCTCTCATTGGAATCACAATCATAAGAGTAACATGTATTCCTAAACCCATAGTCCCCCCCTTAGTCACACCTCAAGATAGAGGTAACAAAATCTCAATCAGATCCCATTTTTCATACCAATTCATAGGAGGAATAAAGGGATTCAAACCCTTCATTTGGTCATTCTGCTACCGTCGTAAATGAAAAATAAGAAACAACCCTTAAGATTGTAAAAAAAACCCCTAAGGAAAAGTAACTTTTAAATTAATATACCCCCCATTTCAGGAGGTGGCGATAACAATTGATGTTCACTAGTATTTGTCATATGGGTTTTTGTATTTAGTGTGAAGATTTACTGGTAAGTTTCAAAACTTACTTTTTACCCAAATAAGTTTTACTGGTAAATTTTGGTAAGTTACTTTACTGCTTAGTGGTTTAGTTTCAATATACTCATGGAATTTAAAAGAAAAATATTATCTCTTCTCTGATAGATTGGTAAAAAAAATATATTATTTTTTGCATCATTTTATTTGTTTTTTAGTTCCTGCCTTGTTTACACAAGGGAAAAATTATAAAAATTGTAGGCTTCAGATATTTCCATATAAGAGGTTACTACTCTTACTAGTCTTGATTAGCTTGTACTGCTACGCTGCAACCAAGATAATAAGAGATAAGCTAAAGCTGCTGCTCCAACTCCTCATTCTGGTCATCTTCCAATTGCTATGTTTTGGTAGATCATCTTCCACCAGAAGATTTATCTCCACTAACATGTGGCAGTGAACTATTGATAAAAGGCATGATGGCGGCAATGAACATCCCTTCTAGCCTTCACATCAATTCCAGGCATTTCTGAAGCTGCACAGCAATGCTTTTTTTTTTTTGCTATTGAATGACCAATGGACCATTAGAATTTTGTTGTGTTACTGTTTTTCATGCTTTGATGCAGTTTTCTATGTTCTCCTCTGTACTAGTCCATAGCCTGACCAGATTCTGTTGCAGAGAGGTCTACAGTAAAACAAATTACTAGATTTTTACAGCCACTTCTGTAAGCACCATACTTTGCAAAAAAAACCAAGCCCTCATCAAACTGAACTGCCAATTTGACAAGCTTTTTGTCAGTCTCAGAGTACAATTGATTTGGAAAAATGGGCCACTTTTGTATGCATGTAGCTACTGAGTTTCTGTGTTGTTCAAGACCCAGACAATGTCAGCTTTTAGATCTTTTAATTAAAATGAATCACACATCCCTTCCAAACAAGAGAGTTCTCCTGGAAACGCTGCTGTAGCAAATTGAAGTACAGGATGATACAGAAAAGCTGCAGCTTCAATCTTCCCTTCAAAGAAAGTGGCACCCAAGTGAAATTGGCTTTTTCAATTTACAGACGGCTGTTAATTGATTTGATCCCAGTTTCACATCATTGTAAAGCACTTTTTTCCTGATATCCTGAATGCCCCTCATTTATATCACTACCTTCTATCCATTTGACATAGACCATAAAGATTCCCACAACCCTTTTCATGAAGCACATAGACTGGTAGGACAGGAATATTTTCTATTCTAATAGGCCTTACTAACTGGTATTACAGCCCAATAGATTATTTTATTCTTAATATTTATTCTGTAGTTAAGATAGCCAGTCAAAAAAATTTGAGTCAAAAGTCAAAAAAAAAAAAACTCACCAAATTAAATTAAAAAAAAACCTCTACTATGAACCTTCTTATTTATTTATTCAGACCTGACTGACTCATAATGTATCCTTTTTTTTACTCAGGCAGGAAATGCAAAAGTAGGAGTCTGACAGAGCAACATCAAAAAAGCATAAGCTCAAAGGGGTTTCACTCATGCATGTGAATCTGATGAAAATAAAGTTTTTTTGATGATAGATTTTTAAATGAAGTGGCAGCTCTCTTAGGGTGGATTTTTTCACTTGAGAACATTTTTGTTCATCAAAAACTTAAACTTAGTTACCAGTAAGTTTGACTTAAACCCTTACCATTACCAGGTAAGTTAACCCAGTGGTAGGCTACTTTTGTCTTACACCACTAGTTTGTATTAGCTAACAGTTAGGCCTACTTAAAAGGAAAAATGCTATAAAATTCTAAAACAACATTATTACTACTAACTACTGACAACTCACAGCAGCACCAAGCTGCCTTTGGGTCAAACAATGCTACACACGCTCTTCCTTAATCCCATTCTATTCAAAGTCTCCCTCTTAACACCACTCCCAGGAAAGTTCCTATTTCCTTTAAATCTTTCTTTATTACATTCCTCCCACCCTGACAAGGACAACCTGCTTTCCATTTAGCCCTAGACAGTTGGCCAAAAGGACAATCTGTCATCCTTCATCCCCCAGAACATCGCCACTAGCATCATCTCAGTCTTTCTTTCATTATAACCCTAGAAAGCAGGATTGAGGGTCCCATATTTTTTTGTACAGTCTACTGTTTCAAATATGGTCAGTCAGCCAGCATACCCAGAACAATCCATAACAATTGTAGTTGGCCCACCTGGCCCTTATTCTCAGAAAGAATGTCAACTAACAGGAAACCTACCTCTCTAGGCTAATGTGCTTAGAAAAGTTTGATTTATGCTAGAAAGTTTTTTATACATAGCTGGTTTCCCCTGTTAGTTTACATTCTTTCTTTCCTGAGAATAGGCAGGTGGCCGACTACTGGGTGGTCCCTGTTAACCCGTATAGGCTATATAGCTTATATGCTATCTAGGCTATATAATTAACAATTAGGACCTATAGTTGAGTTGCTATTTTCCATAATAGCTCATTGATTTGGAGTGCCTTTTCAAAAAGGAAACATGTTAATAACAAAAGAAGTAGGGGCCTATTTGTGAGTCAATAGATTCCGGCAAAGTACCTATTTGGCAAATATAATATTTGCTGCTCTGAGAAAATGTAGTCCCCTATTCCACCTCCTAATAGTGCCACATATAAGCCTTTATAATATTATAATTCTACCTACTGCTCTGTTATATAATTTATGCCTAACTATTTTTAATATTTTACCAACTGTAAAGCCAGAGAAGAGTAGGTATAGTAAATTTATATTCTGTAAAATTTATCCTCACCTGACAATTTTAATCTTTTTGTTTGAAACACAACGTGCAATTTGAATGATTATGAACATGGAGATTGGGTTTGCTTCGTTTCATTGATGCTTGTAGGTATTATGTCAATCCATAACTATCAATACGTTTTGTGACCCGATTTAGACCCACTCTCCAAATGTTTATTCCTACTTCCTCGGCGAGTTTTGCAAATCGGAAGAGGAAAATTTGGAGAGTGGTCTAAAATCGGGTCAAAACCTTTGAACAGTTACATGATGACATACCTTATTAAGCATTCCTTAAAACAGAACAACCAACCCATCTCCTTCATCACAATCATTGAGAAAAAGTTAACTTATTTGAATGCCTTGAAATATGCTTTCTTTTTTAGTATATAGGAAAATATTACATAGTGTGATGGTTCCAAATTTAAAATACTATCATATTCCTAGGAATAAGCTAAGGACTTCATAATGGAGACCGGGTAACTTTCTGCGTTAGCATCAGAGTGGAGGAAAGGGTCAAATTTGATGAAAGGTTAGGGTATTAGTCATAGGGACAGAAAATCTAAGGAAAAAGGCAAATAGTCCTACATTAGTAAATTAGGGTTTTTTTTTCATTCAATCTTAGAAAATAGTTGTTTTTTTTTAGGTAAAGGAAAGTTTTCATGAAAGTGATTCTAGAGCCTAAATTTATGTTTTTTTTGGGGTGGGCATGATGACCTTCCTAAGGACCATAGGCCGGCATGCACTTGTTTTTGCATCTCATTCCAGGCATTCTAATGGTCCCCCTATGTAACATTTTAAATTCTTGGGTCATACCTGCCTGAGACTTTAGGGCAGGCATGCCTCTCCTCCAAAACACTAACCACACAAGTGTATTTGTCCAATTCAGAGAGTCATACTTACTCCCACCATTACCCATGCCACTAAACATTTTGCCTCTCTCAATTAGGCTACTATAGACTATCTTGGCTTTTTTCCACATTTAGCCGTGTCTTGATGTCTACTGCAAAATACTTGATTTTTCATTCAAAAATCACTGGACTCAGTCAAGGCCTCTGGCCTTGAACCTCAGCAAAAGGAAACATTGCTACATACAGAAAAGAGAGACAATTTTGAATATTTGGTCATTTTTTTTTATGGTCAGCATTAGTTGTTTTTGTTGTTTTCTGTTTTTTTCTGACAATGCCCCAATCTTTCTCTACGCCCCTCCCTCATTTAAGTGGTCTCATATAGCTGTATAATATAAATTTGAGGTTGGTTCCCCCCCCCCCCCCCCCCCCCCCCCCCCCCCCCCCCCCCCCCCCCCCCCCCCCCCCCCACCCCCCGCCCCCCCCCCCACCCCCCCCCCCTCACTATATGCTGTAACCATATAAAAAGTAGGCCTAACAGGAAAATGATATGAATTCCTACTATAGATATGCAACAAAGTACCCTCCCCCCCCCCCCTTGAAAATCAGATAATTTTCAATCAATAGATAGAAACGAATACGAATCAATTGCAAACAAACTTGCTGGAAATCATATGAGTGCTTAATTACAAACCTGATTGATCCAAGGCCATCCAGTTTTGACTAACTGCTGCTGAGACTTGAAAGGTATTAAAACTTAAAACCCCTATAAAAAAAAGTATTAATAATCTAGTACTGATTGCTTCATTTTATGACTAAAAAGTTCAGGGTATCAGTTGGTAGTAGTATATGCCCCTGTTTGAACCAAATGAGGGAGATACTAGTGACTTGGATTGAATTTAATTCTACTTAAGTTCCTCCAGGGAGGCAGTTAACAGGATCTAAAGTAAGAAGACTAAGTCACTAAGGCTAGTAGGAATAAGTGAATATGAAAAAGGTGGACATAGTGGTAACAAAAAGATTGGAATCAGGATGGGCAGCTGTGCATTTACCTAGTATAATTATTAATAAAGATGGTGAGTAACAGTGAAGATGTTAAAAGTAGAATAGCCAAGACTCAGGGTGTTTTTTCACTGTTAAAAAAGTTTCAAAGAATTGGAAGATAAGTCTACAAATTAAGATTAGAATAATGGAAGGTACAATGATGACAGTGGTAAAATATTATGCTCTGAGGCATGGGTGCCTGCTCCAAAAAGTATATAAAGATTTACTAGATGTTTGTCCCAGAGGAATTGCTTATGGATTGAGGTGGAGGAGAGTGGAGCAGCAGCTTTATTTAACTTATCTCTTTATTATCTTGGTTGCAGCAGTAGCTATCAACCTAGTAAGGAGATAGTCACCTCTTATAGAAAATATCTGAAGCCTAAATTTTTTATTATAGTTTTTCCCCTGTGTAAACAAGGCAGGAACTAAACAAATAAAATGATGCAAAAATAATATATTATTTTTTTTACCAATCTATCAGAGAAGAGAGTAATAATTTTTTCTTTTAAATTCATGAGTATTTGAAACTAACCCACTTAAGCAGTAACTTACCAAAGTTACCAGTAACTTATTTGGTAAAAAGTAAGTTTTTGAAACTTACCAGTAAATCTTGCACACTAATACAAACCCATATGAAATACTAGTGAACATCAATTTTTTATATGCCACCTCCTGAAATGGTGGGGGTATAAATTTAATTTATAAGTTTACTTTTTCTTAAGGGGGTTTTTACATCTTAAGGGTGTTTTTCTTATTTTTCATTTAGAGGTAGCAGAATGAAGGGTTTGTGAATCCTCCGCCTCCTATGAATTGTATTGAATCATGGGATTCTGATTGAGTTTTGTTACCTCTATCTTGAGGACTAAGGACTATGGGTTTAGGAATACCATGTTACTCTTTATGATGTCGTGATTCCCAATGAGAGCATTACCTAGAGTTTGCGAGAGGCTTGTCTGACATCTGACAATACAAACAGGAAAATCATAATAAACAATAAATTATTAGTACTAATCACTTAAAATGAACAATTGACAACTGGACAAATATGCATAAGAGTTGTCTCTGGGATACGTTCCTAAGACTGACTTTATTCACAAAATTTTCAGTGTGTATCTACTGATAAAACAACTGGTTTGCTGACCTTTCCCATGTGTGTGGGAAGAAATACAAAAAAAAAATAGACTAACACATTTGAATTGCTGTTTAGATGCAAATTTGAATGTGCAAAAAGTTAGATTTTTAATAAGAAAGTGCAAAAAAACTACAATTTTATATGACCACACTCCCAAAAAACTTTAATTTGTCTTCAACTAAATACGGATGACAGGTCAAAAAACTTTGAATTTGCCTACTTGGGAAATTCAAGATAGGCAACACCCCCAGCAAGTATGCTATACTTTTACATGTAAGCCATTGCCCATAGCTATTGCAAAATTGTATGGTCATTTAAAACAATACTTTTTTCAAAAGATGCAATTTTTTTTGCTTCTATGCAAAGGAAACGCTTTTTTCTTGGCTATGCAGTACATTGCATATCTCCCTTCCCCCAGTTGATGATGCACACATCATATAATTAAAATATTTTATGTTTATGGCATTTATTTTTTACAATTAAAACATTGTTCATTATTTTTATGTAAAAGAAATACGCTTCATTCAAACCATGGGTGGGATTAATAATTTTAAAAAAATTCCTTTTTACTTAAAATTACAATAATATTCATTGAGATTATATTCCTTGTGGATCTTTGATCATAATAATGTCACTTAAAATGTAAAATAATATTTTAAACCGACACTGACAATAACTTAGTTTTTTTTTGTTTCTTTTTAATACCTAAGCTTTAATTGTTTCTCTTATGTTGCATTTTATTTAAGGTTTAGTATTTTTTTGTTTTTTGTTAGAGATTACATAAATTAAGTATAAGCTTTGTTCAATTGATGCTGGGGTATTTCAAATTATAAACATACATGGTTACCAAACTTAAACAATATAGTAAAACAAGATTCACAATATTACACTGATTTTCTGGCATATTAATTCTGTTTTCACTTAATTTTTACTGTACATCTTTTTTTAATCTGTTTCTGTTTCACATCTTGCCATAATTCTACATGTCTCTTATCTACCCTTTCCACTTGTTGATTTTGAGTGGTTCCCATTAGTGTTCCTGGTTCTAAGTGATTGGCGCTCTGGGTTTGAGAATCCTTTGTCCAAGGGGCACAGTGTTTAATTCCTGGCATTGCCAGTTTATTTGGTTTGGAATATGGGTCGGAGATGGTACTGCTGTAAGCTCCGCCATAGATGACCGTAGCTTTAAAGGGTACCTGGGAAATCTGGGGAGGTAAGCAGGAAGGGCATGCAAAAGCATAGGATTACTCGCCCCTAGCTTCCCATTGCAACTTCCTGGCTAAAGGGCCACAAAATGGAGATCAGTACTTACCAGTTTGGACCTTAAAAGTCTAGTGACACCATACTTACTTACATATTGGTGTCAGTTTTGCACACAACATTTTATCTTCATGATTTTCATAGATTTCAAAAGCATTGTCGACAATCACCAAAAGGTCTCAAAGCATGATTAGGATTTAAATAATTTTTCAGGCCATTCTGACTTTCAAACAAAGTGTGTTTTGCTGTGTTTAAAGTAGAGATTTTTAAGCTATTAATTATTGAGGAGACCCTTTCTCTCAGTTTTGCCAAATTTTTCAGGCAATAAACATTTTTTATCACCTTAAATATTTCTGTGGGTCTCATTACCAGTGGTTGCTCTTTCAAGTGCACTTAATATTGATTGACATCATATTTTGGTCACTAAAAATTTTGAAAATCTAACCTTTTTTACCAATTTAAAAATGTTCAAAAATTAGGAAAAAAAATATTTAAGTACGCCTACTGACTTAGCCACACAAAAATTCTTTTAAAACACATTTAAATGTAAGTAGAAATGAAGAAAATGCAAGTAAGATTGGTCCTTACTTTTGCCTGAACTGTGGAAGTATGGATAAGAGTGTATGTCATGAGAGACGGCTGTTGTGAATGTAATAAGGGTTGAAGGTTTTTTTTCAAGATTTAAAATTTAGGACAAATTCGTCCCCTGAGAGCAGTTTTGTCGTATCTGCGACTTTTTTTTTCGGGAAGTAGAGTTAGGACTGCCATCTAACGTGAAATTTTTTGCTCTATCCGATTCCGTCAACCATTTTGTTGTAGCTCAGCTAGAAGTGCCCCAATTTTAGATTTCTCGTTTATCGTATCTCACATTTTGCCGTTTTGTTTAAGAGCGGTTTTGTTGTACCTCATATGGGGAAAATTACATGGGCATTTTTGTCGTAACTCCGTCAACGTATACTTTTGAAGAAGAAAAGATTTGGTTAAAGTTTCAAATGAGAACCCAAACGGACATTGTTTACATCCGCACAAGCTGATGCGCGATATTTTGCAGGAATCCAGGTACCTCATTTTTGTGGAATTGACTAATATTTTGTTCCAAGAGTATATCAAATAGGCTACCTGATTTGTTATGATTTTTGGTGCATATCAGTGGTCAGAATAAATCTTGGCTATGGTCATATTTTGGTAGTGTTTCCTTGTATTGCAGCAGCCTGTCTGTTAAGCAATTTACAGCTCTGGATCTTCCTGTAGCTTCAGCTGCCAAGCTTGGACACACCCTTAAAGATCTAAGTGATCTGACCCACATACAACATCACAGGAGCTTAACAACCATCTAACTACAGAGATGATCTTTGAGTGCTTCTCTTTTACTATGTGTTTGCAATTAAAATATTATAAAGATCCCCCCCCCCCCTAGACGGACTATAAACTCCACTTTTAATACTGTGTTAGGGATTTTATGAGATAGAACGTGTAAGCTTTGAAAAAGATCGAAAGTATGTGTTTTAAAAAGTACCGAAAAATTTCTGTACACACCTCCCTATTTGTCGAGTTTCCCCCCCCCTAGATTGGAAGGCTTAGATCCGCCCCTGTGTAGTATTATTTGAAAAAAAAACTACGTTTTCTAAAGAGTTAAAGAGGCTGAGTCACAAAGTTCGAACCTTAAAACGTACAGGGATTAGGAGGTACAGTTGGGGGGCTGCCGCCCCCAAAACCCCCCCCCCGCTTTTGTAGCCCCTTTTGTTAATGCTTTTAATTCCCGAATACTCAAATCAAATGCAATCAAGAGCTGGAATTTTTGGAGGCTTGCAGTCGGCCCTTGTCAGGTAAAGAGGACTATTTTGATCTAATTTAATAATGAAATACTATGCTTTTAGGAATTTCAAAATTAACTGAAAGTAAAGAAAATTTCCGCGCTTAGAACAAGTGGTTTATGAAGTATTGTGAACCAGGTCATTCGAGTATACAGGAGGTTGATGCTGTACATAGCACTATTGAGCGGGGGCTAAAGCATCTTGATTTGTTTTTCCCCACTAGATCTGGTGAGGAAGTTACTGAAAGTAAGAAGGATACATCCTTTTAATGTCCTGCAAATGACCCAGTCAAAGTTCTTTGACTTTCAAAAGCCAGCAAAGCTGTACAAGTACTCGTTGGTACCGTATTCAAAGGTAAAACAACTTGAGTTCCGTCAGGATAATGCTAAGAGAGTTTGGTTCAAAACTTCCTTCTCTGGAGACTTGCAAATGGCTACTGTATCACAAGAATGTACTTTGGTTAAAAAATGTGTCCCAACACTTCGGCTGTGCCTGTATTGTTGAAACGGTCTTGTTTTGTCGTCAAACTTTGTGGCAAAAAGATTGATCTACCTGAGGCGAAAATCAATGATGTCAAGTATCTCTTGGAAGTTTCATCTCCCCAGCCAAGACAAGGAGTATTTTGAAACCAATGATTGAACAATACTACAAGGCCAAGGGGGATGCTGAACGTTTGGAAGCCTCTCCGTCTACGCAAGATCCCTGTCTAGAGGAGGATTCCACTGAAGGCTAAAACGGTGGCCTCGGCAATAAGAAACTCAACAAAAAACCTAAAACGTTTCTGACGTTTTTTGTAATTTTTATACTTTTTCAAAGTAGTAATTATATTGCTGCATCAGAACTCGTCTGTCGTATCTTCATGGTGAAAAGAATAGGCAGCCCACACCATTTTATCGTATCTAAGTTTACTCCCATTCATGTTAGGGGCGGATTGTCGTATCTGTATTTCATTTCCAAGTTTCGACAATGCAAACTTTATGAAAACTTTTACCTTTTCGTCATCTCATATTGGGGAGAACTTCCTTGTTATTTTTCTCTCTTTTTTTTGATGTATTTGCGAAGAAAATCGGTTGTACCGTGTAAGTTTCCAGCAAAGGTGAAATTTTCAAAGTCGTTTTTTCTCGGAATTTTTTGAAAAACCTTAGTTACACGACAAAACCGCTCTCAGGGGACGAATTGCTCAGGTTGGCATTTGAGTACAGGAAGTGAAATTTTGTGATTTGTTTTTCTTTGTTTCTGTGTTATGCTTATGTAATGTCACAGTAATTTAAAGCTAATTTTCTTTTTTTGAGTTGCCCATGGCCCTAGGGCTTTTAGTGCAATAAAACTTACTTATGTCCATCAATTTTCTCTAAACAGACAGGAGGTCTATGTTTCCTAGCTTCAATGAATTTAAATGTGATTTTGAGAAAATGGATTCCAAAGTAGGTCAAAACTTGCAAATTGAACCTCAGGTCATGAATAACTAATTTGTAATAAATGTATATCAATTTAGAGATTTTAAAAAATCTTTTAGGAAAAAGACAACCAAATAAATAAAAGTACTCTTTTACAACTATTTAATGAAGTGTTGCAAATATAGGTCACCCTTAAGATTGAAATGAACAAAGCTTCAATTATGAATCCGTTTTCCTTTAACAGACAGAAGGGGCAAACCTCCAAGCTTTGACAAATTCAAACTCACTTTGGGCTCTTTTCTTTTCAGAGGGGACTTTCTTGGGATATTTTTCCACCCAACTAAAAACAGTAGGGACAGCATCAAGCACAAGTGACCTTCTGCTTAGCCTACATAACCCGAGAGGAAAAATCATGGCAGCCCTATACTATAATTTCCCCCAAACCTGCCAATAAGTAAATATATAGCCAACATTATATGTTTCCAATACATTCTGCCACCTGCCAAATGTTTTTACAGTTCTTGTTTTGTCACAGTTGATTCAATTAATAGGTACATGGGTTGAGAGACAGATTGGCAGAATAAATGGGAAATATGTTATAAAAGGAGGGGGCAACCCACTCATGTACAATAATAATTCCTACTTGTTTTAAGTTTTAATGTTTTGTTCTTTACTTTCAGTTGAAAACTTATTTTTTATTTTTATTTCTGATTTTTTTTTGGATAATATTGGAAAATCTGGCTCCCCCTCCATGGAAAATTTTCCTTCCCCCATGAAAAGATGCTCACGTATGATGTGGGGGGTTAAAGTCATCCTTAAAGACATATTATATCTACCTGGCTTTTTGACTATGCTGAAGAAATGGCTATCTAAAAAGATTTTGATTGGGTGAACTTTGAGGAAAAAAATGAGCATGGAAATTGGGCTAGCCTGTACCCTCCAGTTTTTTGGTTGCACTTGAAGAGGACACTATAAATTTTAATTTCTATTCAAATGAGCCCTCTCCTGACCTTTTGCAATTTCTGATTTGATAAGATCCAAGAGATCACCCACTGGGGGAAAACAAACAATAAATAAAAATGCACTCCATGATCTTTCTTCTTGTGCAAAAAAACTTCAAAATTTCAAATTTTTGTAGACAGGAGGTTTTGAAACCTCTATAGTAGGGGGTTTTCTGGTATGCTGAATCTTATGGTGTGATTTTCATTAAGGTCAGTTTTGATGTTTTGGGAGCATTTTTTCCCCCACTATTTCAAAAATTAGGGCAAATTTTTCTCAGGTTGTTACATAATTTGAATAAACATCAAAATGGTGGTTCTTTTGATGTATCTATTGTCACCAAAACTCTATTTTGTTAAAGCTTTTGTTATTATTGAGGAACAGGCTCTTACTCACAAGTTTGTTACCGCACAACACTAGGCTTGACAAAAAAAAGAACAAGTTTTTTCCAACCAAAAGTAAGAAACAAATTTGAAACTAAAAAAAACAGACCAAATTATCCCATGTGTGAAGGGGGCCTCCCCTTGTTGTACTTGTACTATAATTTTATAGTTTTTTTTAACATTTTTTTTTTAGAGCAGTGGTTTGAAGAAGGGTCATCCCTCACATACAGAGTAATTCCTGTTAGACTTAAGTTATAATGTTGTTCCTTATTTGTCATTAGAATTTTTTTATTATTATTTAGTTTATAACCATTTTCCAAAATCTGCCAGGAAATCCCCTTCTCCCCCCCCCCCAAAAAAAAGAACCTGCCCTCTCTGTGGGAACCATCCACGTGCCTCAACAAAATTAAATACATTTCCAAATAGGGCAATAGGCTACAAAGCTATAGCTACATCAATAACATGCCAATCACATAACTAGCAATCCTTTACCCACGCAGCTATTGGGAGGGAGTGAGGTCATATAATCTGCAAAGGTAAGTTATTGGACCTCTGCCAACTACTGGGATTTGTTCAATCAAATGGCTAGGTAAAAAATTTTGACAAACCTTTTGACAAAATTTTGACAATTTTGACAAGGACAAACAGTGATATGAAACTTGAACAAAATTATCCTATATGTAGGAAGGGGCTGCTGCCTTTGATCGTAAATGCTGGAGGGTCAACACAAACTACTTTGATAGCATGGCTGATGCCTATTTATTGGCATCTGGGCTTAATACTGATGTAAAAATCACCATGCAATGCAGACTGGTCAGTAAAGATAAGGTAGTCCACAAGCCTGGAGACAGAATGTGTGGCACTCTCAGATAAGCCAGCTTAGCCTATAATGTCATCACTAAACTACTGTGCAGATATATTGTAACTAAATATTTAACAGATAGAAGTTGGTTAGGTTAGGTAGTGTTTTAAATGATGCATTCTGAGCACCTGCTTTCCATAATTCTTTGTTTTGTAGTTTCCATAATTATGTTACTAGAATGCATCATATTTTTATAATATCAGTACTTTTCTGTATGGCCTAGAGCTGTGTTTGTACCCACTTGGAGGGGTGGGGGGGGGGGTTAGGATGCATTTATGACCATAGAGTGATTATTATATTTGGAAATTGCATTTCACTGAAAATTTATTGGTAGACTTTTTTTTTCAATTTCTTGCCTTGCCTTATACTATAGGGCTATGCATGTTCAAATTTTGAGAAAAGTAATGCAACAATACTTCTATCAAAGCAGTCTCTGACTAGAAAATGATTGCAACACTTTCTTGACTCTAATAATGCTGTTTTAAAAAAATTAAGTTTTAGTAGATGAAAAGTCATAAAATAATGTCATTACTTTATATTTTATGCCATGGAAGTCATAAAATAGTAAAGCTATCAAGAAGAAAGTTTACTGGAACTGAATTTTGTCCATGGATTTACAAGTAAAGATTTAATATACTAATAAAATTCAAATAAGAAAGATAAAAGCAAGTAGTCTATAGTTTTTTA
Source organism: Artemia sinica (assembly GCA_027921565.1). Lineage (NCBI taxonomy): Eukaryota > Metazoa > Arthropoda > Branchiopoda > Anostraca > Artemiidae > Artemia > Artemia sinica. Next base: position 46,101 of record JAPEVW010000736.1, read on the forward strand.
TAGCATTTAGGTTAAAATCGAAAAGTTTCAATTCTATAACACAAAGATTTATTAAGGTCATTCAAAAGTCATTGCCCTCTTGAGTGAGAAGTGAGCATCAAAAGTCACTGCCCACTAGTCAGTGAAAGGAGCAGAAGAGTAGGTATTCAAAATAGTTATCCTGGGACATAATTTTGGGTAACGGAGTCTGTAGAACCATCCCAATTTTCATTTTCCTAATTTAGTAACCACTTTCCATAATAATAAAAAGTAGCTCCAAACAGAATTTTACACTAAAGTTTAAGATTAATAGTAATAAAATCTTTGGCTAGAGGCTGTAAGGATAACTTTGGCGCAAAGTTTAAATGCCAAGAAAAAAATTGTGTAGTCAAAACCAATCCTCAATTAGCCTAGGGTGAAAATGTATGAGTAGTCCATTAACATAAGGAGTTGACATGTAAAGGGAAAACAATTCTTACTTCATAATATGCAAAATGATCCTAGTTAACATATTTTTAAGGGGGAGAACCTTTATCTTTACTTCTTTTTTCTAACTTTGTGCAATAAAATATATGAAAAAAGCCATTTCTTTTAATAAATGTTTTGTCTGGTTTTTCAATTTGTACTGAATGATATTTTTTTATAGATGGCATTCATCCTGGCTGTTCATAGTTTCTGTAGTTTTGTGTATTTTTGCCACTGCGGCGTTTTCAACAAACATTTAAAAGGATTGGCGTAAATTCAGAAGTTCTTAATAATGCCATTTTATAGGGTCAAAAAGTGATCAGAACACAGCATCCCCCTCCCTTCTATTCACACCATGTCATGTTTTCAGAAGATGCATCCAATTAAAAATTTTGAGATCAGTACTTTTATTAAAAATAGTCCAACAATCATATAACAAAGCTTTTGGGGTTGATACAAAACCACCAGAGCCTTAGGGGTAATAGTTATAAAGTTTATGCCCGCTGGGGGCATTTAAGGTTTCTTATGAAGGTGGATGGTTTTACAAACTTTAAGGCAGTTCATTTGGTGGTTGAAATTAGTAGTTCTAGTTCCATTTTAAGAGACAAAAGTGATGGAGGCCAACTAGTCCCCCCAACTATCCCCACCAAACACATCTGATTGAAAATTGTGCAATGTCCATTTTGTTCAGGGTGACACATTTTCCCAGAACCCTGGATCAGGGGCTTTCAGTTAGGTCCTTTGGGTATATAAGGTTTTTAATGAATGGGTGGTCATTTAAAATTTCAGATTGATCTTATTTGATTTTAAAAAGGAAGAAGTTGATAGTGCCCTTTTTAAGGAGTCTAGTGATTTTAGAGCAACCAACCCTACCCACCCTCCACACCCAAAACAAACATCCAAACAAAACTTCAAGACATCAATTTTTATCAGCATTATTGAAAGGTTCAGTAATTAGGTGCAATTGGGGGTATCTCAAACCCCCCCCCTCCTCCCCCAACCATCCCAAGGCCTCAGGTCAAGGGCTGTAAGTTTATGCAATTGTTTGTTCATTGTTTACATATATAGTATATGTTATTGAGAAAAGGTATGTATGTTTTGACTTCTACTTTCCCAAAATACAAAGGCAGTTATTAAAATGGGTCTTTTCAGGAAATGTTTGAACTAAAATCAAAACTTGTATGTGTATATGGGTTTGTAGAAGGTTTTATTTCAGGAATGACTGAGTATGTTACTTTGGAACTTTCAGAAAAATATAAGGAGATGAACAATTTATCAAAAGGCCATATATGCTGGCTACTACTAACTACTGCTGCTTCAACTACTACCACAACTACTATAAATAAAACTACTAATTCTGTAGCAAGTACTACTTAGGCTGAGGATATTGGAAACATATCTGAGAAACTGTTTGAAAGGAAACTTGAACTAAATCAAAACACTAAGCATCTACTGCTATCAATACTGCTGCTACTACTAATAATAATAAACTATAACTGCTACTACTGTTCCTACCACTACCACTAACTACTTTGATACTTGAGTAGAATTAAGACTTCATATATGATGGTGAAAAATTTGACTTAGAAACATTGAGGGAGATTTTGAACTAAATCAAATATAAAAATAATTGGAGCATCTATTTGCCATATTATGTAAAACCAAATTACTTCATAATTCCTTTTCCATGTCAAGAGCCTGTAAATAATCAAACAAGGAAGCTGTTTCTAGAAAATTTTTAATAAATACATTTTATTAAGTTTCTCTAAGCATAGCTATTACAATGATATATACATTTCAATTCATTTTTGATGAATTAACAAGTTATTAGTGTTAGTATTTTAACATAAATAAACATGGTTGTCATCACTTGGGTCTGTTATTTACCCTAATTTTTGTCAAAAGATTAGTGAATGGAACTGTGTGATAAGAAAATACTCATTAACCCTGTAATATGACAGCAGATCTGAAACTCTGACCACTATGCAAAAGAAAAGGCCTTCTTTTGGGTGCAGTACTTATACTAATGCCAAGAATTTCAGAGACTTCTTTCCATGTTTTTCCTTCTCTTTCTCTAAGAGATTGGTCAGCTCCTGCAGAAACATATGTTTTTCTTTGGGAAAGGCATCACATTTAATGGCATTTTTATTTCTCTCTGTGATATACATCAAGAATTTTATAATTATAATCAATTTTTTTTGTGGATGTTCCTTCTTCTAAGGACATTTTAGATATTTATATTTTTTCACAGTTGGTAACAAATTTGTTGGGTTACATTGATAGGATGCAAGCAGATTGTTATCTAAAGTGTAGGTCCATATCAAAACAAGGAATGCCAACATCTACCCTTCTTTAAATATCAATTCTTTTTACCTACTTAAAATCAAAGAATGCAGGGTGTTCAGTCGTTAGACATTTTTCTTCTCACTAAAAAGAGATGTTTTAGTACATTCGGAATCCAGGTTTTCTGGGTAGTGTGAAGTCGGGGTCTTGAGAGTTTCAAAAGGATGCTTTTGTAATGACAAAAGATAGCTTCGTGTAGAGACGTAATGATAGTTCCGCTGTCCTTTCGCTTTTTGATTGGGCGAGACTTTCGCTAAAAAAGAAAATCAGGTATGGTAAAAGGGAAAGGGACGTATGGAGATTGTGATACAAAGCAACTTTTACCGCTTACCAGCCGCTTTGTCAAGCCATATTGGAATATATTACCTAGCGTCTAGACTATCCATTTTAGACTGGATCCATTTTCTGAAAAAATGGGACGAAAATCTAGGAATGTAGACAGGTCTTCCGTTCCATTTTTCCGATATCTGGGCAGGAATAATCAGAGTAGGGTAAGAAAACGGAAAAATGGGATGGAAGTGGTAGCATGGATAGCTTTTCTGGAAAATGACCAGAAGAAGGAGACAATTAGACACGATAAGTGCTAAATAAAAATAGTTGTCTAAGATGGTTTTGAATAGAAAAAAGGCAAATTATCTAATCTGAGAGGGTTTAGATTTGTTTTTATAGATTTTGGCTCAGGAAAACAGACTTGATGAGGATGGCTGATAAATTTGTACAGATATTTTTTGAAAAAACATACCAGGTTTTGAAAAAACAGCCAAGTCCTGGACGACTAATTCCTTTTTCAGATTTCTGTCCCATTTCTCCAGATAGTCTGGACGCGCAATATGGCTGCGAAGCATGACTTCAATTCTTGGGTGGGAAATTCAAATAAAAATGAAACGCGAATGCGTCGACAAGTGGCGGGGACGTTTTTTTGGAACTTTGTTAGTTGGTTTTGCCTAAAATGTCTGTCGTAGATTCTACTAATCCATCAGTACGTTTTCACGTCGAAATAATGCTAGAATATTGACAATCAGTTGTTAGTTACAACTAGAAACCCCGTTTCACTGTACTTCAAATTACACACTAGAGCCTTGATTTTTACGTCATCACTGTGCAGTCCTGTTATATAACCTAAAAAAACGGTACTGGTGCATTATGTAGGCCTTTTAAAAAGTCAAGTTTGGTTATTGCTAATGAAATAAAAAAATCTAGGATGAATATATAATAGTTTTGAGAAACAAATTTGGGCTATATATTTGTTATTAGGGGGGGTGGGGGGTGGAATATATTCACTTATTTGTAAGTCAATAATATGAGTTGGTAAAGATATACCTGAACTAGGATCATTTTGCATATCATAAAGTAAGAGTTGCTTTATTAACATGTCTCCTTGTGTAATGGACTGCTTATACATTTACATCTTAGCCTAGTCCTAATTATCTAAACGCATGTGCTACGGGGCATTTTAGGCTATAATTTATCACAATTATTACCTATCCCCCTTCCCTTATGGGACCAGATATAGCCCAAGGCTATAGGATAAGACAGACCCAGTACTCACACAATTATTTTGATCAGAGATTTATCTTCCTAAACAGAACAACAGGATCAGCAAATCTTGGACTTGATTTAGGCCTATTTAAAAAGAGTATTTAAGAGATAGGCTAATCTAATAAATTGTAAAAAAGAGCATTCAAAATTCACGCAATTAATGATTGTGACAAAGGAGATGGGTTTTTGTGTACTTCACAATTCTTGAAGGTATGTCAGCACGTTACTGTATAACGTTTTGACCCGATTTGTATGAAGGTCTAAATCGGGTCAAAACTTTCCAAATTCTCGTAGATAATTTTCCCAAATTTCGTTGAATTTTCAATGAAAATTTGGGAAGTTTTTGACCCGACGTCTAAATCGGGTCAAAACTTCCCAAATTCGCGTTGATAATCAACAAAATTTGGGAAAATTATCTACGAGACTCTAATTTGGGAAGTTTTGGGAAATTAGCCGACGGTCTTGAATCGGGTCAAACTTCCCAAATTCTCGTAGAATTATCTACGAGAATTTGGGACGTTTTGACCCGATTTAGACCTTCATACTACTCAACATACCTTTTATGACTTATCGCCTTATTATAAAATGAAAAATTCAGATCCATAAGTCCAGATCTTGATTAAAAAAACAGATTCCAAAGTGTCAAATTCACACACTCGAATTTCAGGGTGTTTTTTCACAATTAAAAAAAAGTCTGGAAGAATAGGAAGATAAGTCTGCAAACCAAGATTAGAATCTTAGAAGCTACACTGATGACAGTGGTCAAATATGGCTCTGAAGCATGGACGCTCCGAAAAGCGGATGAAGATTTGCTAGATGTTTTCCAGAGAAATTGCTTAAGGATTGTTCTGGGTACCCGGTCTGACTGACCGTATTTTCAAACAATAGACTATACGAAAAATGTGGTTCAAACACCGCTTTCTAGGTCTATAATGAAAGAAAGGTTGAGGGGGTTAGGGCATGTTGTGCGGATGAAGGATGACAGATTGCCGAAGATTGTTCTTTTCGGCCAGCCATCTAGGGCTAAACAGAAAGCAGGTCGTCCCCGTCTGGGGTGGAAGGACGTCATAAAGAAAGATTTAAAGGAAATGGGAACTTCGTGGGTGGATGTAAAAAGGGAGGCTTTGAATAGATTGGGGTGGAGGAGGAGTGTGCGTAGGTGTGTTAGCCTCAGGCGGCTTGGTGCAGTGATGAGTTGTTAGTAGTAGTAGTAGAATTTCACGCCAAAGGACTTAAGCAATTTGTCATGTTTTGGGACCACCAGAATAAATGTCATAGGAACAGTGAGACAACAGTCAACGGCCTCCGGTACGTTTTCCCAACAAAATGCTTTCAGATGAGGGCAAAAATTTACTAGATTTTTTGGCAAAAATTTACTAGATTTGTTCGAGTTTTACTAGATCTGACCCCCATTTTACTAGATTTACAAGGTGGATATGCTTTTTACAAGATCTAGTAAAATTTTACAAAGGGGGTGACAGCCCTGCTAGTTGTTTACTAGTATTCCTTGATGGCAGTCCATATTTTTTTTGGATTTTGTGCAAAATCGCGGATATTGGTCAATAACTCACTTTTATGGTTGTTAGGTATTTGGTTTTAATACGTATAATTTTTGTGGGCTTCTATTGAATTTTATTCTTCTTTTAAGTTTTTGGTTTTTTTCTTTTGGTTTTTTGGTTCTTTTCACATTGACTTTCCGCGTTTTTTTTGTTTTTTGTTTTTTTTCTTTGGCACTTTCCTTGGATACATTATTTCGTTTCGCGCTGAAGAAGAGAGGCGTTTGTCCTCTCGAAATATTCGCTTTGTTGCGTTTTTTCAGTACTTTCATTTGACCTTTAAGAACCCCATTTTTGATCGTTTTTCTTTCTTTATGTGATTGATAATCTTGAAAATTTCAAGGATTGTTTGTGCGGTCAAGAGGGCCCTCAAGGCAGCAAAAAATACTAGTAAGTACATCGTACTTGCTAGTAGTAAGTACTAGTACATTGATCAAGTTAGAAAAGCCGAATAATATTTTATTTCCAGTTTTATGGATAAAACTTTGTCTCCAATTTATCCAAAAAGTTTTTCAAGAAATTTTAGCTGTCTTGATTTCTTTATCAGTGCTTTAAACGATAGAATTAGACATTCTGTTTTGCAGCATTACCTGGTTTTTGTGCATTGAGTTTCAGATCCTCCAGTTTTTCTTTTGGACACCAGAAAACATAAAATAACTGCTAGAAAATATTTTAGGAAAAGTTCTTTTCTGGGTGATGGAAAAATACTTTTTAAGAAGCAAGATGCGAAGAAACAGAAGAAAAGGAAATTATCCCACATTTTTTTTGTAAAGGTAGAAATCAGCTACGAAATATATCGTTATAGTCTTTCCAAACATAATAACTAGGCCTACTGCTGCCACAACCCATGGGCTACTATATTTAAACAAGCTGTTGCAATAGGGAATAGCCTATTAGCAGCTGCACAGGTATCATTATAGACTTTGCAATAGGGAATCATAGCCTAGGCCTATATTCTAGTCTCCAGAACAAAGTACTTTAAGATTCAGAAACTGATTGACATTCTAAAATAGGCAAGCCTACTTATTTATAGGACTATCATTCCTTGAGGTGTATTGATAAAATTGAAATTCCTCTCCATAGGCTAGTGGTCAAAATATATTCTGAATAGTATATAGCCTAGTCTATACAATGAACTTACATATAATTTTCTGGGAAGAAAGTGAATGTATCACTTTATGCTCATTCCAAATATAATAATAGCTTCCAGGGTAAGTTCAATTTTGAGCCCT